>LOJH01013853.1:0-19377 GCA_001685095.1 Ellobius talpinus
TGGTTGACCCACCTATACTTCCTGCCTGGCCAATCAGTGTTTTATTAAAATACAAGATTTACAGAATACAGACAATTCTCCCGCACCAATGAGCAGAGAGAACTGGAGCCAGGATACGGCTCGAAGTCCTTACAAAGCACCCAGCCCCTGGGGTCAATCCCCAGCACCAAATCTAAGAACAAACCTACAACTGGTAACTGGAGAACTTTTCTAACTAATCATAGCAAAGGGTTCTGAGCTTCTGGGGAACAAACCTGGATGAAAAAGCATCAGCTGACAGCTCGATTCCCAGCCCAGGGCTGCAATGCAGGATTTACTTTGTTTAAACTTGGAAGCCTGGAAGTGTCCCAGTCTCACTCCCCATCAAGAACCAGAGAATCACAAACTCCAGGGCCAGGACCCAGGCCCAGGCTTCTATAAAGGTTCCCCACATCATTTACACACCTGAATCCTATAACTAACTAGCCTCTGCCTCATATACCCCAGATCATAAGCGGGGATATCGGAGACGAAGAACATAGATTACACCTATCACCTTATCCGTAACATGGCTTTGCATATTATCAGTGCAGGCTTTTTGTCAAAATTAAATTCTCAAGCCCATTTTTCTTAAAGACTCAGACTCAATGTGAAGGAAGTCTTAACAAGGCCCCAGGTTCATTCCTAGCTAGCTAGTTTGCCCCAGGTCTGAGAACCAGTGAAATATAGGACACAATCTATTGTTACTGCTGCTGCTTCAATCTCCAAACACTCTGTGCCTTTCAAGTGTCCTTTGTATGTAGCCATGACAGAAAAGAGGCTACACACATAAGCATATAGACACTACACATGTCTGTGACAGAATGCAGAAGCTGAAAGAGTATAGGACATGGCTCAAGCCTCACTCAGCTGTATGGTCACCCCAAGACCTATCAAGTTAGCTGACCTCTCAGTGCAAGTTGTAGTTCCCAAAAGAGTAGGATGAAGAATAACTAAACAATCCCAAAGTCTCTAGCAGGTCCAGAAACTCTCCCCTCCCCACATACACAAAGGCATGCCTGAAGATGTGCATGGGGACCAGCAGGCAGCCCGGCTGCAGGTCTGAGCCAACATCACATGAGTGTAGCTCAGTCATAAAACACCTGGCTGGCTTGCACAAGGCTCTGAGTTCAATGTCCAATATCCCAGGGGAAAAGAAAAGCACTGCTTTCTTCCTCACAGGAGTCTCCAGAATGCCACCATAAAGCTGATTTTCTATCAGTCCTTACCACAGTTCCCACAGTTCCCAATCATGAGCTCATTTCATGTTTACAGGACAAATAACTTCTCCAGGAGGTGACAACCATGAAGGAAGACAGCAATATCCTTTTGTAACTCTGGGAACATACAATACCCAGCGCACAGCAGTGACTAGTAAATATTTGACGGAGAGAAAGAAGACTGCACAAATGTTTATTCTCTGCAGTACTAAATACCTCTGGTTAATCTTGCAACACACGTACCAGATACAAGTATTTACAGGTCTCACTGAGAAAGAAGCTCTCCATCCGGTCCTCTTTAGACTTGTCTATGACGTGATGCAGTGTGGCATACCCACATCTACAAAATAAGGGTCCAGTTAGCCCTGCTTCAGGCTCCTTCCCTTGTGCTCATTACTTGCCAAAATATTCTATTATCAAGACAATCAACCTATTTCTCCAACACCACATAAAAAATAACTATGCTAGGCTGAAGGGCTGTTCTTTTTCTTTTCTTTTTTAAAGCATTAATTATTTGCAAATTTACTTTAAAGCATGATTGGATTGCTTCTTATCAGGTTAGCGTCAAGCTGGGGACAGAGGACAGTGGAGGGTATTTACCAAAAGTCAAACATGGCATCACAAAAATGACTGAGAATAAACTTAAAAGGACTGATTTAAACTGTTCATCCCAGTATTTGTAGAAATGAACTATTATTGGCATATCCTAAAACAGCATTTTATATCATATACTTCTGAGTAATATACAAAAACGCAGGCTACAAAATACAAGTATGTTTATATATATGCATATATATACATACAACATATGCATAAATATAACAAATAAATTGAAAAGATACTATGCATGGGTACTTCAGTATTTACCATGGTGACCTGTAAGTACAGATCACAAGAATCTTCCATTCTTAATATCTTTTGTGCTGCTTAAGTACTTTAATGAATTACTGGCATAAAAATAAACTTCTCAAAAAGAACACAGTTTGCTGAAATCTTACACAATATTGGGGGAGCATAAAAATGCAATTTCCACTATAATGAGAAATTCAATTGTATTAAAAAATAAACCATTTCTCTATCAAACTAACACTAATATCTGTACTATACATTTGAAATGCAAATAATAATATTTCCTGGCTAGAGAGATGACTCCCTGGCCATCAACCTTGACAACCTGAGTTCAGACCCCAGGACCCACACAAGGTAAGGATAGAAAAGATTTCTGCAGGTTGTCCTCACTAATGCACTGTGGAATGTATGTGGCAACCCTTTTCCTACATACACACATGCACATATGCGTGCACGAGTGCAAACACACACAAGTGTGCACATACAATAAGTAAACATAATTTAAAAAAATAACTAAGGGACTAGAGATGGCTTAGTGGTTAAGAGCTTGCAGTGCTCTTGCTGAGGAACTCAGTTTGGTTTCCAGTACCCACAATGGGCAGCTCACAACCAACTTTAATTCTTCATACAGACACACAGTAACATAATTAAAATATTTAAAAACAAACAAAAAACACCTTGGGGGAGGGGGAAATAAAGAAAAAGCTTAGGGGTTAAGAGCACTAGCTGCTCTTCCAGAAGACCCAAGTTCAATTCCCAGCATTCCCATGGCAGCCCACAAGCATCTGAAACCCAGTCACAGGAGATCCAATGCCCTCTCTGGCCTCCAAGGATACCAGGGACACACATGGTACAGAGATATAAACAGATAAAGCATCTATACACATAAAATACATAAATAAAAATTTCAAATATAAATATACATAACTAAATTATCATTTGTCCAGAACAACTCTCAGGCAATTGTAAGCATCTAAGCATCCAAACAATAGAAAGGAGTTTAGAGCACTGACTTGGCTTTTGTGTATTTTTCCAGACTCTGCAGAATGTCCATTCCTACATGGAGGTAGAAGGGATTCTTGGTTGCCTAGACAGAACACAAGAGAGTATGATGCAGGAAGGGCTTGGAAGAGACACCATCAACATACATTATAGGGACTGCAGGGGTTCCTTGAGGAGTTGAGTCCCCACATAAAGGAAGAAACAGAGAAAGACTTACTCCATCTGACTAAGGCATTTAGACTGTAAATACCTGTAATGTATTTAACTGTACTCAGGAAATCTGTGGAAGGGAAGTGCACTATTTTGGCTCTACTGATGACTATCACAGTCAGAGCAGAAACAATGCCCCCCAAGAGGTACTATTTCAGAGAAGAAATCCAGTTTCCATCTTGCCTCACAAGTCCCTAGAAACTTAAGATACAAAGACAAGGAAATAAGACTTCACCTCATTCCAGTCACTACAGAGGCACAGTGAAGGGGATGACAGTCCTCCAGGACAGGACTGTAAAGGAAACCTGAACACTCTCCTCTAATCACCCAGGAAATCAGAACTTAGCTCCTTACTCCTCTGTCACATGCTCTCTGGTTATGGAGGGGATTCTCTGGGAAAGTAAGACTTTTACCCCAAACTTCTAACTCAGGCTGCTGCCAACCTACAGCAACAAGAGGACACAGAGCATGTTGGCCGCCTCTATGCCAAGAGCCTGGGACAGGCTTAGAGGAGAAACCTGTGAGGGGAAGAGTCCTCTGGATTCTAAGTGCTTGGTGGACAAGGAGGCTTGAAGATAAGAAGGAGCTGTTAGGCTACAGGACTAAGCCGCTGACAAGCCTCTCAGCAGCGGGGACGATGCCCTCAGAGCATACCAAGTGTCACCTTACGCTAAGCTCAGAGAAATCAGGTCCAAGATCACCTCTTCCCTTTTCTAAGCCTTATGAGGTCTCCTGAGATACGATACTAACACCAGTCTCACTGGAGTCTCCCCACCACACACACACACACACACACACACACACACACTAGTTTCTCAACCTAGAAGCAGTGACTTCAAGTTCAGTATAATTTTTTTTAATAAATCTAAAGCAGGGAACAAATCCTATCATCAGGATCTCTAAGAATGAGGGTCCTTGCACACTGTAGCTGCCGCCTTCATATCTACTAAGTTCACTAGAGCCGGCTTCCTGGGAAGTTAAAAGCTTACGTTGATGGGTCTGTGACTATGTGTATGTGTGTAGACCATGTGAAAAAGTTTGTGTGCCAGGTTCAGCTGTCAAGGAGACATTTCAGAGTAACATTTCCTCTGTTACTAGAGTAATCATGCAAAAATAAATCCCTCTTTTAGAAACATACATACAAAAAAAAACCTTTTGTGTTAATACTTTTATGTAACCAGAGATCTGGGAAAAAAAAATCACATCCCCCTAAGGGTTCTTTGGCCAAACAAATCTGGAAACTGTAAGATGAAGTCTTCTCTTGAATATTCAGGGATAAGAAAATTAAGCCCACAGTAAAAACAAAAATCCTTATTAAATGTGAGATTAAAAGTGTATTTGGCTGCAGACACTTTCTCCATCCTAGAGAATCAAGAGAAGTGACCTCTAGCAAGACAGAAATAGGTAGCAATTCTATCAAGTCACGATGCACGGCAAAGCACTGCTCAGCAAGCCCATTACCTGGTAGAGAAGATAGGTGGACTCCACTAATTCTGGTCTCAGTGGGTAGAAGAGAACATCAGGGGCCTGGAGCTGCCAGTTGTAGCGCTCAGGGAGGGCCCCGTACCGTTTCCATATGGCATAGTAGAAGGCGTGGAGGCAGATGGCGTCTTCCACATCCCCTATCAGAACCTATGGAGACAACACAGGCAAATTATCTAAAATCACAGGCAGATTTTCAAGTCTAGGGACTGATCAGAGAGATCAAGACGTGCTATTTTCCAAATCCAAAGGAGTCAGAGAATGCTCAAGATAAAAAGGGGAGAGGGCTTTCCTAATAAAGGCTTATTCTTAATAAATTGGGATTGTGTCCACATATGCATGCATCTACACTGTATGCACACACGTATATTTGCTCATGCGATACACTTGAAGGCCAAAGTAGGACATCTGCTCCCTCACTCTCCACCTTATTCCCTGGAGCTAAGCTAGCAACCAGCAAGCACCCAGTGAACCTCTCATCTCTGTGTGCTGTCCCCCCTCATCCCCCAGCACCAGGATTAGATGCATGCTGCTACCACTGGCTTTTCAGATGACTGCTGAAGACTCAGACCTGGGTCTGCAGGCTCATACAGCAAGCACTCTTCCCTACTGAGCCACAAATGAATGCAAATACCTGCAGCCCAGGGAAGAAAGCCTGCAGAGAGTCAATCCAGGTGTTCATGAGCTGCCCATTGAACATGTTCACGTTGACATAGAGTGGTGGGTCCCCTTCTCCTTCATTGCAGGCTTCCCGGCTGTGGGTCCAAAGAGTACAAGCCAACATGAAAAGGAAGCTTGCAGCTCTATTCCTCTGTCAGTTTACCTCCTGGGGTCTCACTGAAGCAAAACCAGTGTTAACTTCTTCCCAATGCCTTCCTCAAACCTTTCACAGTAAGACTGCCTGTAGGTGTCTACACAATGTCCTACAGACAGAAATAGGTAGCAATTCTAAATGTAGCCTTTGTGAACTATCAAGACTTCATTACATTTACAAAAAGCACTTTCACATCTGAGTTTCAGAACACTGACATGTAACAGAATTGGTCTGTGTTGGCCTTGACCCAAGTGGGGAGCATGTTTTACTGTCCTCAGAGTCTCTTTTCTGGTACAGAAAGAACACAGTCCTGTTTAAAAAAAAAAAGGACCTGTAGGGATGCATCAAGGTAGGGCCCTGAGAGCTGTCTACTCAATTTCGTTCAGTATTTTGTGAAGCTAAAATGAACTGGCATGGTAGTGAATACAGGAGTTGAGGCAGGAGGATGGCGAGTCTCGGTGGGCAAAGAAGAGTACGCTTTGGCAAAAACGGTAAAACTGTAGCAAACATGAAGTTAGCATAGTCTCTCTGTAACAATGACATTCAAACCATGCTGCAGTTCACATCTGCAATTTTAAGGGTTGTCTGATAAAACAACCAAAAGAGCAGCAACAACAGCCACACTTGGCACTCACACCAGAAAAAGAAAACAGAAAACAAAGGCAAAAATGACAACTCCAGAGTGTTAGGTATTTTTTTTGCAAGAGTTTCGGTTTTGTTTGTGCACCTGTGAGTGTCTGCATGTATGTTCAAGCATGTGTATGTGGGCGACCAATGCCCTGAAGCTGGAGTTAGAGGTTGTGAGCCACCACATATGGGTTTTGGGAATCATACTTGGGTCCTCAGCAAAAGTGACATGTTCTTAGCCTCTGGGCCATCTCTCCAGCCCCTAAAAGTTCCCACAAAAAAGGTTCCTACAACAGATGATATAGAAATGAGTCAAGAGCTCATGAGCAGAAGCTCGGCAGCAATTACTTGCATTACTACATACATGTACTACATACATACTACAACCATTTACTACATACATGTACAGAGAAAGGCCTGGGGGAGGGGAGCTGGGGGCTGGGCCGGAAGCCTCTGCTACTTTGCGCAGCTGTTCCAGGGACACAGTCTCTATGGACATTCTGAATGTACAGAAAAGGAAAAAGCAAAGAGTACTTTAAGCAGACTTTGAGCAGGGGTTAGGCTAACTACCCATCGTTAGAAACGGTTCAGGGGTTAAGAGCACTTCATCTGAGATCCTGGCCCAAAATCAACGACTCACCAGTTCCCAGATCCCCTTAGGAACTGTGAGATATTTTAAGCCACCAGGTTTGGATACTATGCTACACAATGACCAACTCCCAAATGACTAACAATCAATTAAGGGAGAACACAAATAGACCCTGAAAGTTTATATTAGGAGAAATGGAGCTGGTAGGGAAGAAGACACAACTATAATCCCAGCACACAGGAGGCTGTTGCAAGAAGTGCTATGTCAACTGCAGGCCGTGCCAACTGAAGAGCAGGAAACAGCCCCTTGCTGTGTGTGGTGGAATACAACTGTGACTCCCGTGCTTGGGAAGGAGACACAAGAGGGCTGCTGCAAGTCCGAGTCCAAATGATACCAGATTAGCCAGGGCTACCCAATGAGTGACACTCCACCCCCAAAATTTAAAATATTGAAGGAGACAGTGAGAAGGTTTGAGGGATGAATGTTTGCCATCGAGCCTGAACAGCCAGATTCCATTCCTGGGCTACCATGGTAGAGAACCAACTCCTGCAAGTCGTCCCTCAGGCCTCCATGTGTGCACCACGGCACACATACCCCTCTCCAACAATAAAACACACAGTAAAAATAAAACAAATAAATAAAACAGAGCTGGGCAGGAATCGAACACATAGAACACATAGAACACTAGAAGTGCCATCAGGGACACACACCCTCTTCGCAGGTGGCTCTGGATACTCTGATATGCAGCATTAAACATCTCCAGGTCTTCCTTCTCTCCAAAAAGGATGTAAGACTTCAAGAGGTATTCATAGAAGGAATCCAGCCCGGCACCCAAGCCACTCTGCTTGCCAACCCAGTGGCCTGTCTGGATGTTCACAACATTGCCTGCGGAAACAAACAAACAAGGCACTTCAGGTCTCAACCACGGTGGGTCCCTCCTCCCATCCCACTGTTTCTCAGCAGCCTTATCCCAGGCAGGTAAGAGGAATGGACAGTTGAATCTAAATTTTTTGATTAGTTCTATCAGTAACTTGGAAAACAGAGAGATCATTCTATAACAATCAGGTGTATGTGCATGTATGCATGCATGTAATATTCAGTCACAGATTAAAAAAAGGGAATAAACACTTAATGGGAAAAAATAGGCTTGACATTTTGCTTTCCCAGAATGGCAATGTATTTTAGAACCCAGCCTTTTACCCCGTATTCTCACTCCTTAGAATTTGTCCTGAAAATAACATTTATTAAAAACAAAAGGTCAGAGCTGGGGAGATATATCAATGGTGGAGCAGTTGCCTAATACATACAAGGACCTGAGTTCTAACACCATAAAAACCAGCCAGGTATGGAAGTGCAGGGTGTAAAGGATGAGGAGTTTGAGGTCATCTTGGGCTGCACAGAAAGTAGAAGCCAGTAGGTACATAGCAGCAAAAGTTTTATCAAAAAAAATCAAGCAAACAAAAAAGTATAGTTTTGAAAACTGGTTAACTATGAAAGTAAGGCAACAATTTGGAAACATCAAGAATGATCTGCCAAACGCACACATAAAAACTTTGTTTCTTAGTTCTGTGTTATAACTGCAAAGTCACAGAAGTTACACGTGGGGACTAACAGGACCCATGGAAAGCTAAGTGGCCATCCTTGTTGAGACAAGGTCTCACTATGCAGCCCCAACTGGCCTCAAAGTCACCATATCTGCTGTCTCAGCCTCCAGAGTGCTATATTTACAGGTGCGCATCACCACTTCCAGCCTGAGTGACTTTATTTCTACTGTTGCTATTCAGTATATAAAGTCTGCACATAAACCTCAGAAGACAAAATTTACTTAAATTTTTTTTATAAATGATACAATATACTTCCAAAACAACCAACTTATTTTCAGATGTCAAAAAGAAATTATGTCCCAGTAAGACAATTTTATGATGTTAAAAACCTATTTTAAAACAACACTGTGAGTTAGCAAAATATGGATAGTTACTAAAGACAAATGTCATGATAAATACATAAAGGATATTATTTGTTATTATGTCTATTACTAAAGCATAAACCTTTCCATAATAATTTTTAAATATTTTGACTAAATATCCTCAAGGGTGGGAAAATCTAATACGTTTCAACTAGGCTTTCACTCAGATTCCACCCCCATCCCTTTTCTTTAAAGAAGAAAGTCTCTCTATTGGAAATGCTAAGTTCCTGTATTTTTAGAACCTTATATTGAAGCAATAAAGTTTGCCTCTGAGACAGTTCTTTTTATGGCATTTCTATTAACAATAATTTCTAATGGACTATATCAAGGAATCCGAACCAAGGGGGCTCTAACAGCTGAAAACAGTTGAACCATTATTAATCTTCCGTCAAACCCTAAAACTTCACACTAAGCAAAAGGTCATGTGAAGAAACTGGACCCATGCAGCACCAAAGGCTGCTGTTCGAGTTATTAATTTCCAGGTCCATTTGTACTAGGAAGATGAAGTAAAGAGCAGAGTACAGAGGAAGAAGGAAAGGGGACCAAAGGTTACACAGACCTGGTGAACCCTACCTAGCAATCCTGTATTGTTGCTCCGAAGGTTCCAGAGGGCTTTCACAGCTCTTCTGGCAACCCACTCAAAAGTGGAATCCCCCAGCAGTCGGCTCAGAATACCAAATTCCACCAGGAGAGAACCAGCACCCGCTGTGCAGGTTTCATTATTGCTGTCAGGGGGAACACCCGTCTTCAGATTCACCTGGGATAGGAGAATCAAGTTGTCGTGAGCAATTGTACCCCAGCAGTTGGAAGCCAAGGCAGAAGGGTCATGTGGAGGCCAGTCTGGCTACAGAGCAAGTTCAAGCAGCCTCAGCTCATAAGCAAGATCTCACTTCCAAATAAAAAGTTTTATAGCAAAGCTTAAGAATTCAGTGCTGAAAAGTCCCATCAAGACTCAGATAATGGACCAGACAACTCAGCTCACCACTTGTCCGTCATGTGACACTCAAGACGAAGACACCAGTAAACAGTAAGAACATAAAATCCTACCCTTATTCCTTAATTCACCACTTTCTGCCAAGTCCCCTTCCAGACTACAGAAGCACCAGGCTCTGGGGTCTGTGGTGTCCCACACAGGCACGTGTGTTTGAACACTGGGTGCTCAGGCAGAGGGCTGTTTGCTAAGGGTATGGAATCTTAACCTATAAACCTTGCAGGAGGAAGCACATCACTGGGGTGGGCTTTGGGGGTTCCTGTTCACTTTCTCTGCTTCCTGTATAAGATGTGGCCGGCCAGCTTCCTGCTGCTCCATGCCTTCCCTGACATTCTGGACTCTCCCTCCAGGGCCACAAGCTAAAACAAATTCTCCTGTTAAAAGTGACTTTAGGCCTCGGCATTTCAGCAGAGCAACAGAAAAATAACTCCTACAGGTCAGAGACAAACATAAGCTGTAAATGCATTCTAGCCTAGTTTCTAAAGACTCCTACTCTGCTAGACTGGGAGGGAAGCAGAGGTTCAGCCACAGCCTGACAGCCAATTTCATCAAGGAGGTGCTGTGGTCTGGCATTTCTCCGGATTACCACAATGGCTGACACAATTCCCAGAAGAGTCATTTGGCTTGCTAAATCAGATGTCACAAATATACAATCTCACTCCAGATCTTGTATCTAAATCAGCATCTAATTGGCTGATCCTGCAGGCTTCACTTGCAGGCATGTGAAGCATTCAAATGAGCATTCACTGAATTCCTGCACACATGTGAGGGTCTTCAGGGAAACTGTGTGTCTGGAACACAGAAGGCACTCAGGAAATGCTGAAGTTTTAACAACGGACATTATGTTTAGGACCAAGGACATCACTCTCTTCTCATAGCCAAGCCCCATCTCTTTTATGAAAGTTTTATAAAAGGAAAATTGTGAATTGTGAAAATTCATAAAAACTGTGAAATTGTGTGTATGGGTAACTCACACTTGGAATGCTATCATTTGGGAGGTTGATGCCCGAAAATCACAAGTTCAAGGCCAGCCTGAGCTACATGGCACAATACCATGTCTCAAAAACAGCAAAACAGTGAACAAACCAGTCACTTACCCGAGGATAGGGGATCCCTGTCTTGGTGTTTTCAAAAGCTGGTAGGAGCCGCACGGCCAGGTCATGGGCCATGTACAATAATTCATTATCATAATCCTCAATTGTCATGTCACCAAAGGGCTGTCTAGAGTCAGTTATAATTCTGTGAGCAGAAAGGAGGCTTCCCAGAACCCTGACAGCAGGAAGGAAAAATTATAATAAAAGCATATTGTTACAAGTGCATAAAATCCAGTTTACAAAGATGAAAGATGTCTCTACTTCTTCTCAGGCTCCAAACTGCCTGGTGCAAAAGAACCTGGTTCAGTAGCTTCCTCTTGGGTTGTCCCCTTGGGCTCTAAGGGACTGATTCTCAGTTCACTGCACTGCTGACAGCAAGATGGGTATTATCCATTTGAGACGACTGAGAATGAATGCCACCTAAAGCATTAACAAATTTGGTCATCTTACCCTTAGAACATTCATTAACGAACTATGCTAACCAGGAAAGCGCCCACTGGCTGTTCTCAAAGGACATATTTCCTATGAGCATCAATAAATTCCTACTGATTTATCTCGCTTGGTAAAGAAACATTAGCCATATGAGAAAGAGAAAAAAGCACAACAGAACCACGGAATTTCTACAGGTCTGACTGCCTGGTGATTGAGGAACTGCCCCAGTGTCTAGTGAGACAACATGGAGAAGGAAATGATAAAATGAGATCCTGGAAAGCAGAAGGCTACCCTCTTAGATTTATGGCCTTGTAGATACCTAAGTGTCCCATCTCAATTGTCTAAAAAGGACTGCAACATTTTTCCAACAAATGATTTATTTTTTTTCTTATTTTAGGATAAGCCATTTCATAACTTCAATTTCAGAATTCAGATCCAGATCTGGACTATTGTATAGCAATACAATTTTCAAAATACTTAAACAGGAAAAGAGTCAACTTTTCATACTAAAGAAATCTGGGCACAAAACTGGGTATAGGCCATGATTCCACCATTATTTAGCAAAGAGTGGGTGATAAGTGAGAACCATACAAGAAGAAAAGACATCAAAAGAGCAAGCAGTGCTTTTTGAGGGTAGAGAGATGCAAAACTCCATTTAAAAACATGGAAGAAAATTCCTAAGGCAGTAAACAAGGAATTAAGAAAAGATATGAATGGAATTATTGAAATTGCATTTGAGGGACAACTCTCTTATGTACTCACTAAAATGTGTGTTTCTGTGTAGTCCAAAATGAGATGATACTAAAAAGTATCAAAAGTACAAGTTTTCATAAATACTAAACTAAAATGAACATGAATAATTAACGTGGAGTCCATATTGCCCACATGGACTCTAGCTGAAATATCCTTAGGGGAATTAAGTCCCTTACCCCCACTTCCAAAAAAGACATGCTACTTTACCTTATTGTAGCTTCAAAGACTTGGACAGTGGAATCTTTGTCAAATGAAACTGTGTTGATCACTAACTTGACTGCTTTCTGGAACTCGGATGAATTTCCCATTATCTTTAAACAGAGGAACACACACCATTACAAGCGGCTTGAAATGACACTAAAGCCACCACATCTGCGTCTGCACTGCCTACGGCTTTGCCACAGTGGGGAAGGAACACAAAAGGGAGGTGGCAGTGACTTCCCACACTCCTGTCAGATCCGGGACAGACAGCGAGCCTGCCTCCTACCACTCACTCAAGAATCCTGTCTCCAAGTGGCACAACGGCGTGAATGAAAACCAAACAGAGCTGTCATGGCCATGTCCTTCCAGTCCCTTCTCGCCCAAGCTCTGAGCTGACCTTTATTTGCAAGGCAGAATAGTTTCTAAACAGTTGTGGAGCAGGAGAAGATAAATCAGAAAATTAGCTAACAAAAATATGATTCTAGCTCTGCTTTTCAAATCCAAGACAGCTGGAAAACTGACTGACCTTGTTGCTGCCCATATGTGTAAAGGTTTTGAGAAATAGAACTAACAATACAGCAGGAAACAAGCAACATTTAAAGCCAAGTGGAGTCTTGGAAAATGGCTCAGTAGGTCAAAGCACCTGCCGTGCAAGCCTGATTGATGACCTGAGTGATGGCCCCTGAACCCCGGTAAAAAGCCAGGCAGTTTGTCCTCTGATCTCCACACAAATGTTGTGGCACATGCTTACCCTCTCACACAAACAAGTACATACTTGTACAGAAAAATAAATGTTTAAAAACTAAAAACAAAACATACCAATTATCAGCTCTATGTCCAATGTAACAAAGTTCCTATCTGAGGTGTGTAGAAACAATGCCATAATATGCTAGTCCCTTCAAAAGGGGCAAATCTGTCATAAAGTGATATACGTTAACCTATATGGAAATGATCTGATTTCATTCAAATTTTATAAGCATTTTTCATAAGGACACAAACATCCACCAATAACTAGATAACTAAATCAAGGAGAAATGATTCTTCAGACACTCATTATTGGGGGTGTAACTTATTTCTTAGTGTACTGGTCTGCTGCATGTTTCTCAAATCAGAAGCAGAAGCAAGCTTTCTGTTTACAGTTCTTCCTTCTTAAAGAAACATGCAATCTTGTTCAGGTCACAAGCAATGATCAGGGGACTGTGTTCTCCTGAGGGCTCTCGCAGCATATCTGCAAACATCTGCTGAAAATGCTAACAAGAGAACTCATGAGAAACGAGCCAACGAGCTACCACAGTCAAGACCGTCTACAATGGAAAACCACAGAAATAGGTCTGTTTCCTCACAGATGTTCACCAAGAACAGTATCTAGTGCAGCTGCAGGGTTGATATAATCTCAGATGAAGCAGGGGAAGGTGATGACATCCAGGCACTACAGTTACACCCCGTATATTGTCACATTCGATAGCCAGT
Organism: Ellobius talpinus; assembly: GCA_001685095.1. Taxonomy (NCBI): domain Eukaryota; kingdom Metazoa; phylum Chordata; class Mammalia; order Rodentia; family Cricetidae; genus Ellobius; species Ellobius talpinus. The sequence goes on from LOJH01013853.1 coordinate 13,719, forward strand.
GAGCACAAAGTAACCAGGGTGCAGAATCACCCAGGCCTGAAGAAGGCCGAATGGACGGAGGAGGGGCCTCTCAGAATTTTGAAAATGCTGATACACAGTTCACCCCTGTAATTTCAAGACTCTGCAGACTGAGATATGAAGGTCACCGATTGGAGCCTCTGACTTAAAGACCAAAACAAAACAAATGGCAAGGGATATAGCTCAGGGGAAGAGCACAAGCCTCCCGTATGCGAAATCCCAGGATCAATCTCCAAGTCCACCCAATACATACATACATACACATACCTGTAATCACATCACTTGCTGAGGCAAGAATACTACTACAAGCTTAAGGCCAGCCTAAACCTTATTTTTTAAGACCCTGTCTCAAAAATTAAATAAACAGGGCCAGTAAGGTGGCTCAGGAGATAAGAGTACTTGCTAAAAAGTGGACCACTTGAGTTCAATCCCTGGAACCCAAACAATAGGAGCAAACTGTCTCCTGTTCCACGCATATGCCCCACATGCAATGACATGTGCACACACACACACACACACTAAATGTTTTTAAAACTTTTCAATTAGATAATTTTAAATAAAATGTCGTTGTGTGCTGTGGCTCTCCAACAGTCAGAAGTTCTCTGGTATGTCGGAGAACAATACTATGCCAAGAGGCACACCCTTAGAATACATGTTGGACACAATTGGATTAGTAAGCAGTCACATAACAATCTGGAGTCCTACTATGTACTACTTACTCTCGGGTGAGGAGGGGAGTGCAACAAATAATGGCAGCATTTCTGTACCTAGCAAGCAGGGGCAAAGACATCCTGAGAACTAACCGGAGGGCGAAGAGGGTGCTCTTCTCAAGCTGCACCCACACCTTCTAACCCTGCTTTCATCCCCACCTGAGTCAGCGTCCAGCTAATTACGCTGCACTTACTTGTCTGGGCACATTCTGAGAAGTGATGGTGGATGACCTAACGGAGCGGCAATCACTTCAGAAGGAAATACTGGGAGACTGGAGTGCCCTGCAACTAGAGCCTAGAAGGAAACCCAGCAGCCCTGCTAGAACCAGGGCCCAGTCCTGTTTCTGTAGTCTGCACAGTGAAGGTACAGAACATTATCTCCACCTCTTTCCAAGTCCTGCAGTTTCACTACTAGCAAACCTTGAGACAATCATGGTGTAAACTTTGCTCCCTTACCCAATTTCAACTCCTAACTGACAGCTTTAAACATTTCCTAGGGATGTTTAAAGGAACCAGATAAATTATTAAATATAGTACTCGACAGATTCAACAGCTTTCTAATAGTAAAGATTGTCTTGGAAAAGGAAAAGAGGAAGAGTTTCTAAAATTACTCTCCTAAGGAGATTGTGAAACACTGGAAATGTCCCTTGGAAGCCATACTGTATGGTGCTAGGCCATGAAGAACACAGACACAGCCTGACATGTCCAGTGTGGCCTATCGCCTTCAGGAGGGTTCTTGTGTTTATGCTGAAAGGCCTCCAGCTCCCCACGGTCAATGGGGCTGCTAAGGGATGAGAGTAAAGGCAGTATGCAAGTTGGCAAGACACATACAGAGTGAACAGTAGCCAAAACAAGGAAGCAATAAACAATAGGGGTGTCCACAGAGAGGGCCTCATGCAACGGGCAGGCACCGGGCACAGACACTCCTTGGAAGCCAGTAGCTAGAAGCATTTGGGGGTACCTTCTGACCCTGGGATCTTCTGGTTTTTACTCCTCAAGTACTGTGCTATAAGTTAAAAAGAAGAAGGGTGGATTTGTAATAGGGAACTCCACAAAATTAGCCTTCAGAAGAGAAGAGAAGGGGAAGAGAGCCTCATGGCCACAGCCATGATGTTAAGGTATGAGAGCAATTAGGAGAGATTGGTGTGTGTGGTAGGATGGGGATCCTAAAAGGTGACACAGGCCACTCAGTTTCAGAGAACAACCAGAGGTTCCAGGTTATGGACAAGTTTCATAGCTCATGATTTAGGTAGGTCTGCTCTATGTATCAAAGGACACAGAGGCAGACACTCAGTAGGACCATAAATTTATTTTGCACAGGGAAAGGAGGTGGGCTGAGATGCCACGGCACAGTTTCCTTTTTTATTAGCTCTGTCTTAGACAAAGAGCAGCAGTGTGGCCTGCCTTCTGGGAGGGAGACATAAAGGATAGAAGGTCCTCGTAGTGGTTTGAATGAGAAGTCCCGTCCCCCACCATAGGCTCATGCATTGGAACACTTGGTGCCCAGCTGTTGGTGCTGTTTGGGGACCTTAAGGAACCTTTAGGAGTCTCACCATAAGTGGATGAAAATGTGAACATCCAGCTTCCTGACCCTGCTGCCATGACATGCCTTTCCCACCTGGACTTCCTTTGGGAGGGTGTCCACTAAACCAAAATAAACTCTTTCCCTTAACTTGCTTTTGGCCCTGGTGTGAAAAGCAACCAATACAGTCTGCAATCTAACAGATTACAGGGACTAAGTAGTAACAAGATTCTCCAGACTCTGGTAGGTCAGGATGGCTAAATCAATTAAAATAAAAAAAGAAAGAAAAGAAACATACACACACACACATATATATGTATATATACATGTATGTATATTTTCTAATTGCCTTCCCATGAAGGTCATTAAAATAACTAACACTCATCAAAGCCTCTGAGTATAGCATTCCTTCCATTCCTGGGAGAAACGAGGAAATACAATAAACCCCCAAATACTTTATCTTAATTATTTTAATTAAAGAAGAAAAAGCTTAACACTTACTGCAAGTGTATCCAAGGCATCAACAAGAGTCAGGGAGTAATTTCCCAGGACATCATTGATGTTCAGATTTGAACTGGAAAAGAACGAATTAAAATTAAACAAAGGTACTTTACATTTAAAGTGAAGGGGGAGGGACAAAAAACTAAACAGCCATCAGAAACTAAAACTGCTGGTCATGCTCATGATCCAGAAGCAGACTGTGGGCAGCAGTGGGGAATGGGCCTTCTGTCTCAGGAGCAGCAGGGTCTGTGTGTCCACAGGATGAGGAACTACAGACAGCACACACGGGTATAAGGCGGTAATGAGAGAACTCAAGGGGAAGTCGGGAGATGGGCAAGTCGCTTGCTCGCTGGTGCTCTGAGACACACTATCACCATCAAGGATCTTTAATCCTGTCTAGCTTCAAAACCCTCTTAATTTCACAAGCACTAGGGACTGAAGGAGGGAACCTGTCATACGAACTGGTATTTCTTCACTGCTCAAACTATGACACACAATGAGAACGAATACATCCGGGAAGGCTAGACAAACAGTGAAAATGGCCTGGCATGACTGAAGAAATTCAATCACAGACGTCACGAACTCCCTTGTCCCATTACCACAAGGCCAGAAAATAACTGCAGAGGCTGGAAAGGAAAAGAAAATGATAGTAAAAGAAGAAATGAGACAACTGCTTCTAGATCTCATCTACCAGAGTCAGAGTGAGAGCCCTACTTTCATTTCCAGCCATGGGTGCACTCACATCTGGCGTCCTCCATCTTCTCTGCATGCCACCTGCCCTTACGTCATCCTAAAGGCTCCATGTGCCACCTCCTTCCTGTGAAAGAAGTTTTAAGAGCAGCACTCTGGATGGCTTGGCCTGCTGTCTCTCTAAAGACCTGTGGGGGCTGCTAAGATGAGTCAGTAGGAAAAGGTGCTTGATGCTAACCCTCAGAACCTAAGTTCAACCCCCAGGACTCACATGGCAGAAGGAGAACACCGACTCCCACAAGTTATCCTTCACCTGTACATATGCACCATAGCACACACTACACCTACACACGCGCGCGCGCGCGCACACACACACACACATGCACGCATAAAAATAAAAGAAAATGCCTTTTGGGCTTCATTCAGAGTGAAATGGGACTTACATGAAGAAGCAGGCATAGCCAGCTTCCACATGTGACCTTATCTGAACCTTCTAGTGGCTCTATTTTGTGTGTGTTGGGCATTTAACAGAGGACAAAGAATCTACAGCAAAAAAAAACCAAAACACACAAACAAACAAAAACCCACAAGTTCCCAGCGGAGCAGTGGTGGCACAGGTCTTAAATCCCAGCACTCGGGGAGGCAGGCAGATCTCTGTGAGTTTGAAGCCAGCCTAAGAGCCAGGACAGGCTCCAGAGCTACAGAGAAACCCTGTCTGGAAAAAAACCCAAAACAAACAAGTAACAACATCCTCACATTCAGGAGTGTCCTCAGGAACACTTGGCTGGGTTTAAATATTTAACTTCAGGGCTATGCTGCTCAGAAACAGAGTGAGGTCCAAACACCCACCCCACCAGAAAATGGCTGCCATATCATTTAGCATCCCAACCGAAAGAACTGAACAAGAACTGCACATCATCCTAATCTATGGCAGGTGCCACCTCCCTAGCTGCCCTGAAGCCACAGAAGGCACGTGTAATTTTCAGCACCTTTCCATGTTTACTGTGCTTTTTCTCTTAGTGTGCACATCAAAGGGACACAGTGTTCCACTATTTAAGAGCTGGGCACACAGCTACCAGCAGAATGCTTGCCTTGCATGTTGAGATGCTGGGTTTGAACCTCAGCACTGACCCTCCCTAAACAACAACAAATCCTCAGTAACACTGGCCAAAGAGTCAGTAACAACTGGTAACTCTTACCAGAGTTGGCTCTTTTAATGTAGTTGTAATAACTGTGAGAGTTCTACTCTAGTCAGAAAACCCACTTAAAGATCTAGAATGTTCACTAGAACAGTCTGAATTCTTTTCAACCAAATAATCCCAGCACTTAGGAGACTGGGGCAGGAGTAGAGTTCCTTGCTTACACAGCAAGATCATGGCTCAGAAAAAAATAACCACAAAATTAATAATACAAATTATCAAAGTAGGGAAAAGAGGGTAGAGAATGAAGGAAAAATCAGATTCCATAAAACAACTGGTCCCAGCCCTATGGCAAGACATTTTCCAGCTTCCTTTTGTCAGCCCGTCCTGCAGATGACAGCTCTGCTCTTTGGACATGCTTATTGTAGCCCTGTCTGACCTACAGCACTTGAAGTCAATCTTTCAGAACAAGGCAAAAATCAAGAGTACGAGTGGCCCGTGTAAGCAGCTGATCCAATCACAACACAACTCCCTCCTAATTTATCACACATGCATGAACGTTCATGGCAATCATTCCCCCGCGACACTCTGCAGCTCTTACTACTTCTAAATAAATAAAAGCAAAGAAGAAAGCAAAGGAGGAAGGAGATAAAGAAGATGAAGAGCAAAGCCTCTGCTAGAAAATCCTGGCTCATGTAGCTAATAAAATCAAGCAGACATTTTAGAAAACCAGACAAGAAACCACGCTGCATATACTCAACCTGCAACAGCTGTTTGGAAATCTTATCTTTTCTGTGTGGGCAGAGAGATAACCTGGCAAACAGTCCTGAGCATTCAAGGACTTGGTAAGCCAGAGGGAAGCAAAGGGGACGGGACGGCGGGACTCAATTCTCAAACACAGTTAAAATGGAGAATGGTAGCTCAAAGGGAAGGAATCAAACCCGAGACAGGCAAACCAAGAAGAATCACTTTCCATAGCTCAAGACTTGTGCCTGACTCTGGAAGAATTTTGAAAAAGGAATTGTGAAAGAGGCCGTGTGTGTGTGTGTGTGTGTGTGTGTGTGTGTGTGTGTGTGTGT
>LOJH01013854.1:0-20586 GCA_001685095.1 Ellobius talpinus
ATTTCGGGGTATAAGCTAGCCGTGCGGGAGCTGGGCCAGACGAAAAGCAGGCCCCTGCTCCACTTTCACTACAATAGGATGTCTCTGCTGAAGGAGAAGGAGCAGTAGGTATTAGCAAGGACGTGGAATCAAACGCTTCACACCCTGGGGATGTAAAGTCATGCCTCTGCTGTGTAAATACAGTCTGGAAGTGCCTCACAAACGAACATAGCCACCACATGTTTCCTAGAAACAACCGAAAACAGGTCCATGCGAAAATGTTCAGACCACCATTATTTCTAACAGGAGAAAGTGGAAAATGTAAATGTAAAACCTCATCAGCTCCATAAATGAATAAACATGACCAAAAACGCCCCACAAATGTGTGGGGTCCTATTGATATGAAACATTGGGAAGGAGCAGATTTATGGAGACACAAAGTTGCTAAGTATTTGCTTAGGGCCCAGGAAGGAGAATTAAGAAGTGGGGTCAAAAACTACACAGGACAGAGTTTCACAGTCAGTAGATGACAGGCAGCCCACACCTCCTGAAGGAAAGCCAGAGTGAGCTAGCAAAATACTGCTGGAGGCCCGGGAGGAAGCAGTCCCCAGTTATGTAGTTGCCAAGAAGCTATGAGAAGATACATCCACATTTAGTTGGGTAAAGAAAGATTTTACAGTTACAGTGCTCTAAGCAGGGAGAGGTGGTGAGTGACCATTATAGGGTTAAATACCTTAGGGCTTTCTTGACCAATGAGTATAACACTTCTCTGGGAGCTGACACCTTCCTGAAATTAGAGAGAAGAGAAGCTTGCAAATCCTTGCAAATACACTAGACACCCTTGAATTGTAGATGAGTCAGCTTTATGATACAGCAATTAAATAACAATAAACTTAAACTACGAAAGAATTGCCCGCACATGTGTGTGTGTGTGTACAGATATAATGTCTGCCTTTTCATTTGTTTTTCTAAACTAGTCTATAAAAAATTTTGCTTATTCTGCAGGAATATGCTTTATCAAATTAAAAGCAACAAAATACTGCATATCACCATTTGGCAGATTTAATGCAGTGATCGTGGCCCCCTATGGCCTTAAAATCAGATCAAAGCAGTGAGTTCCTTTGGCTGTAACCACCTGAGCTGCAGCTCACCTGTAAAGTGAAAATGGTATTTCCCACGTGATTCAGGGTTTTTGATTGTTTGTTTGTTTTTGCACATGTGTGGACATGCACATGTGGATGCAAACATGTGTGACAGATGTGTGTGCGCCTGCCTGTGGAGGCTTGAAGCTCTTGTCTGGGGCCATCTTTGATTGCTGTCCTCTGTACTCAATGAACCCAGAGCTCACAGATAGGCTAATCTAGCTGGCCCATATGTTGTGAGGAGTCTCCTGTCTCTGCGTTTACATGCTGGAGTGCCCACTCAGCATTTATGTAGATTCTGGGGATCCATATCCTGGTCTTCAGACTTGCATCTGAACCATCTCCCAGGCACCACCCTGTGGAACTCTTGTAGAAAAGCAAGAACACATGAAAAGGCTTAAACCCATGCCTCAAGTTCTCCGTTTCACAGAATAGTTCACAGATGGAGGGCCTATTCTAAGCCAGGTATTGGTCCTACCCTTGTCTGACACCATGAACCCTGCCTTGGATCAATCTTCCTTTGATATCTACTATAGGCTTCCCTAAGGGACAAGGAACAAATGGGGGCAGGGAGCCAGGCTACCACCTCACTCAACTGAAGACCAAATTTTTGGCACCTATGATCCCAGAATTTTCTGGCAAAATGGTTGACATGTAGTACAGCCTGCTTGCCCTCTCCTCTTGGTCTGTCTTCCCTAGAGATGGCTAATGTGTCCACAGGCCTGCGTATCCACACAAAATAGCGCAAGGCCTCTCCCAGGACAGGACTGGCCTGGGTGAGAAGAGAAGGGCTCACTGTCCATAGCCTTCCCGAGTCTGCTTCCGTCACTGGGGATGGAGTATCCAAGACACATGTGAATCTCGTGAAAAGCACGGGCTCGTAGCTCCCATTGGAAGGAGAGTTACAGTCCATTACCTTTTGATTTCTCTGGAACTCCTATATATGTGGCTATGAATCTAAGACTCCTCTGTCCCCCACAAAGGCTGCCTGCATTTAAAAAATTACTATAAAGGAAGAATCGGTGCCTTGAGAAGGTGTGCACTTGCACTTCTTTGTGATCAATATGTCTTTGTTCTCTCACAAAGAATATTCAGGGTTTTAGATTATGACAATTAAAACACATTTTCCAAAAAAAAGCCATTCATGTAGATTTTTCCAAGTTTTCTATACCATGATATGTCCCCAAATAAAAATGTAAAGGCTGATAGGAACCAATAGATGCTAAAGAATGGGAAACAGTGGAGAGAGGATACAAGAATTCCAAAGAGAGTATAGATTACAGGAGTCTGTCTCTGTACTTCTTCCCTTCATTGCATGTGGTGTCAACAGGCTGACTTTCCTACAAATGTTCAAATATTAGTCAACTATATTTGATATAAGCACTGTAGCTGATGTGAAAGCTAAGTCCTAAATAAGATTGTGAAAACCATACATAGGACATAATGTTGGAAATGCAAGACAGAGGCTCATTATGTGAAGGGGCCCCATTGATTTTCTCTTCTAGGTCAATAATCACTCTCAATACATTTTTCTTTATCATAATATAAAAATTTGCTCAAAGAAAAAGAAAGCATTGCATAAATCCAGAATGTCACAATTTTATTATATGAAACCAAACTTACAGATGTCCTCAAAGATGACTAAAGATGTATTTGTCATATTTGAGGAAAAATCAACAATTATGCATCAGTTATGTAGATACTCAGTTCCAATGAGTGACTTTTTTGATAGCAAGAGCAACCCAAATGCACAGGTGGTTTCAAGAAGCTGCCTGTGGCTGTGGTCTGGGTCAGTATTAGATAGCCCCTTTGCCTAACCTTCCAAGAAGCATACAAGAGGGCAGAGCCATCTAGTGGTGCACATAAGCGTTGCAATTACTTTGCAAGTTACTTGGTTCAATAACTTCAAACATCTTTGAAGTCAAAAGTGAGAATTGAAATGTAAAAGATGCTAACGCTGAGTTGTGAACTCCAAGGAGTTTAAAAGACACCTTTGATCACACCATTAATGTAGACTAAACGACTCTCTGTAGAGTCCTACTGCACCAAGGTATAAAGTTCATCTTACACAACACTGCAATTGTATCCCAAAAGACATCGGACACGGCTTCTGCCTGTCAGGGCTTCACAGATCAGTGGCCTTGAATAGTTGGTAACTTAATGCTTAGGCAATTAGCTATTGTTTCCCCCACAACAACATAGTCACTATGCTTGCTTGCAATAGTTCACGGGAGTAATTTTACTCAAGCTGATATATATTTAATGTGACTTATGTGTCTAATGAAGAGAGATACAGCCGCATGACCTTCACTTTGCCTTCAGGCATGTCCAGGGCTTGTTACACTTCTCTGATTCACACCCAGGTCACCAGCATTACCAATGTTACTGTCTTTATAAATATGGTATAGCCTTGGAAGTAGTGGGAAGTGGAGCCTGCTCCCCTGACTCCAGCTAGAGACTCTCAGGGTTCCCTCTAAGTTGCAGAAAACCCCACTGCATTCTGCCTTTGACTTTAAGACCTTGACACTAAGGATTTTTGCTTTTTCTTTTAAAAGTACCTATCGTGAAGCCTAGATGACCTTCAAACATGCTGTGTAGCTGAGGTTAACCTCTGACCCTGCACCTTCAGGCATGTCAGGGTTACAGGCATGTGCAACCACAAAGTTTCTTAAATAGTGCACAGTAGCCGCACGACTTACTAACTGAGCCCTATCCCTAGCCCAAGTTACAGATGGTGACTTTCAAAACTAAACATAATCCTGCCGAGTGTGGGGGTCACAGGATGGGTGAGTAGAAGGCTCTCGGATGAAAGCCTTGCCCCCAATAGCCACTGCTTTGTGACCTAAAACAAAGAGTCATGCGTTAAAGGATAACACAGGGCTTGTCTCAACTCATGGTCAACTCAAGGAGCACTTAAAATTATGCAGGTGCAAAAAAAAAATAAAAAAAATAAAAAAATAAAAAAAAATTATGCAGGTGCCAAATCCAACCCACTCCTGAAAAAATGTGCTCACTGAACCTTCCCAGCTGCTGGCACTCCCCCTCAAGGGGAGGGGTGCTTTGGGGATGTGTGCCTCCTGGGCTTATATTGGCCCAGGCACAGCTCTGCAGGACCCTGTGACCATTCTTGTCTATCTTGCCCTTTATCCTTGAGCAGTGATGGAAATGGCCCAGCTTCAGTGCAAGGACTTTCAAAGCAGTCCTGGTTTCCTAGTCACCCTGCTGGAACAAAATGCATGAGACTGTGTCATTCATAAATGACAAATTTCATTTCTCGCAGTGCAAGAGGCTGGGAAATGCACAGTCGAGGTGCTGGCTGTTCTGATGAGGGCAGCTCCTAAGGTGACATCTTGTTGCTCCAGCCCCACAGGGGACAGATGTGTCGTCACACAGTGAAAGGGATAGAAGGACAGAAGTATTAGATTATGGTCAGAAGTAAAGCCACCGCACCTCTTAGTATTATTCTATGGATTATGTCAACATGAACTAGAAAGTGACTTTTTTCTTGTTGCATCAAGTGCCTGACAAGTAGCAACCTCGGGAAAGGTTTATTCTGTCTCAGTCTGGGGACAGAGTGCATCATGGAGAAAACATGGCAGTGGGAACACAAACACCATGTGTCCTATTGCAGCTGAGGTATGAAGCAGAGAGAAGCAGGAAGTGGGGCCACTACCAGACCTCTAGGCACACCCCTACTACCACTCTCTCTAAACTGAGGCTGCATCTGCTAAAGATGCTCCAGCCTCTAAATCCGCCATGAGCTGGAAACCAAATTCTCCAGCATGGGAGCCCATGAAAGACCCTTCACAGTCAAAACCCAAGACCCAGATATTCAAGCCGTGAAACTTGTCCGACAGGTGCCTGCGTCACTGTGGCTTTTACGCCCAGCTCCCTCCCAAGCTGAGCCTCTCGATCTGGGAGGAAAAACCAGAGATGAAATGGTCCTCAGTATAGAAAACAAACCCTATCCAGCCATCAGCTACACTGCTGCAGCCTGAGGGAGAGTTGAATTCTAGAAATACCCAGCACCTTCCATTTAAGACTCTCAGAATGTGAAAGAATAAAGAAGGTCGGCCAAACTATGACTCTTCCTGTAGAGAGAATGAGGCCCTGGTGTGTCTAGCCCAAGTTCCATAGCAGTTCATATCAAAGCCAGAGTTCCACTCCCAATTCCAATTCTTCAATCATTTCCCTTCCAGCCCTGAGTTCTGTCTGGATCCCCAATCTCACTTCCACCATCCATCCAGGTAGAAGCTCATTATCAGGCCAGAAGTTTCTCGCCCACCACAGAGCCAGGGACCTGGGGTGTCCACAGAAACAGAGGCAGCAGTATATGGAGGCTAGCTGGCTCTGGGTCTGAACCGGTTTGCTCAGGCTACGCCTCCACCCCTTGCTGAGTGGGAATGGTACCTCCAGACCAGCAGCCAGCATCTTCCCTAAACTCACTCTCTTCTCCTCTGTTGTCATCTGAGAATCTCAAGGAGCCATTTCCTCCCTGCTCTGAGCTACTCCACAAGCTTCACCTCTGATAAAAAGTTGCAGTAATTAAATGTGGGAAGTTCGTTTTGTGTTGTGTTGTGATATAAAGTGTCCAGGATAAAGAGACTTTGAAATCCTTCATCTGGACAGTTTTCGGGAGGAGAACAACTGTCACCTAATGGTGGCAGGGACCTACAGTCTCACTCTGGGGGGGGTATTGACTTGCACAGCTGGGAGGAGTTTCTTTGTGTATATAATTACCTCTTTCACCAGCACACAAAGGTCTCTTGACAATAATTACATAAGCTTCCTGAGGTTGTGCTGGGGTTTTGCCCCCTGGCTTGACAGCCAAATGGTTTTTAATCACTTTGAGTCGAGGATACGCTGATGCTTCGGAAAATTTCACACACCTGGGATCCATCTCTTAGGTAGATCACCCCCTTCATGCCTTGGTCAGCTCTCTTCAGGCCTTCCCTCTGGCAGCCCCTTTCTCCCTCCCTGCATAGAGTCTGCCTCCGCTCAGCCCCAGCCTCTCCTTTGCTTATCCATCCATCTGGAGACCAGAATCCCAAACACGCCAGTACAGCCTCCCAATCACGGACCCTGCGGTGGTTTACTCTTGATTTGTGAAGGGGGAGCCAGGTCACGTGTGTCTGTTCTCAGAGTTATTGCTGCTGTTAAACTACTCGGGCTCCTTTGGCCTTTAGATGCCGACAGTGCTCACACCAAGGAACCAAGTCGATTTCTATCTTTCACTAAAGTACCTTTCCTAAGAAGGCAAGCCCCTGCAGTCTTCAAATTCCAAGACCTCTCCCCTCTATTGACTCATAAACTCAGTGGGCACCCAGACTCTGCAACAGCACGCCTGGGGTTAAGCTCATGACCTTGTCCAGGCCTGTGGCAGGCCAGCCCTCCCCTGGGGTGGAGCGACACCTGTGTCTAGCACTTAAACCCTTGCAGCTCAGCCGCTGCTGGAGATCTGCGGGCCTTCAGCCCAGCGGGAGTTTGGGCACAGTTCGGATACCTCAAAGGAGAGTCTCCTCCGGGCAGCTAGCCCCCCAGCACCCCTGGCCATGGCACCGCAGGGACGACTTCTCATCCGTGGGGGTCGCGTGGTCAATGATGACTTCTCACAGGTGGCCGACGTACTAGTGGAGGACGGCGTGGTGCGGGCGCTGGGACGGAACCTGCTGCCTCCCGGGGACGCGCGCCGGGGGCTGCGCATCCTGGACGCAGCGGGCAAATTGGTCCTGCCCGGAGGCATCGACACACACACGCACATGCAGTTTCCGTTCATGGGAACCCAATCAGTCGACGACTTCTACCGGGGAACCAAGGTACCCAGCTCGCAGGCCTATAATCTGGGGTCTGTGGCGACCCCACCTCTCTTGCTCCTGCGCAACGCTAGGGACTGGAGTGGAGGTGAGACACCTGAGCTAGCCAGGGTCGCCAAGAGGACGCCCATCTGGGGTGAAGATGCTGCATGCTGTAGTCTCTGGTGACAAACCCAGCATATGGCTCCCCTACTCCTTTTGGGTGACCTGGCACTCCAGAAGCTCTTTCTTCCTCTTCCTCTTTTTTCTCTAGGCGCCATCTCCTGGTGTCTGAAATTCCTCTTTCTCGTAATAGTCCATGGAGGTTTCCAAACCTTCTCCTTCTATGTGCTTGCTTTTCAAATAGGCTCTACCAACTTTTTCTCCCAGTTCTCCACTCCATCCATGAACAAGTGAAAACTCCATTCACCTAGCATAGTGGTTCTCAACCTTCCGATGCTGCGACCCTCTGATACAGTTCCTCATGTGGTGGTAACCCCAACCATAAAATTATTTTTGCTGCTACTTCGTAACTGTAATTTTGCTACTGTTATGAATCGTAATGTAAATACAGGATATGTATGATATCTGATATGTGACCTCTATGAAAGGGTCGTTGGACCCCCAAAGGGATCGTGACTCCCAGATTGAGAACCACTGACCTAGCTGTTACCTTTGTGACTCGAGAGGCTTGGGTGAGTTGGAAGCCTATAGCCTCTACACTGGACCCAGTCCTACCCTGACCAGGATTTGAAGACAAGCATTCTGGTAGAGCTCTCCCAGCCTTCGGTCACACCACAGTGACTTTTCCACCCCCTTCTCCCACCCACTTGCTCAAGGCAACAGCTAATGTGGATTCCTGCTGCTTGAGTGATGTTCAGGAAGCGGCCAAATCTGGATCCCAGGAGAGGAAGGCTTGGGGTCTATAGGGGAAGATCCAGATGCTCAAACCAAAGATATGGTTCCTAAAGTTTTCCTCTGAGCTTCTGAAGCCAGCATGGGATTAGCAAGGTAGCTTTACAGGAGATGAAAATGGCATTCCTCAGCACCTAGGCTGAAGAGGTAAAGCCCGTACCATTTTCAAGTCTTGCCTCTAAGAAGTCTTGAGAGAACTGGCTTCTTCCAAAGTGAAGATCACACCGATTTCCTCAAGGCCAAGGTTCTTCATTGAATTCCTGTGTCTTAGTGTATCCAGCCACAGAGACCTGGTACAGAATGGCAGGCTCTCAGAGAAGCCCACAAGTTGTTTATTTCAGTTACTAACCTGGTCTGTGAACACTTTACCCTCCTCACCCTGCCCCACCAACATCCCCAGTCCTCTGTGACTACCCAGAACAGGTCACAGAAAGGAGAAAAGCAGGCATATTTGACCCAGAGAGAAGGGTCGGGGGCAGTCTGCCTAATGCAATATTTGGAACTCGTCTTCTTAGTTACTTATTACCAATGATATCAACGTAATAAGAAATATCTTTTTTGCAGGATGAGCTGTTATCTCCTTTCAAAATAAGAGTTCTGTATTATGACTATCTCTATTTCCCTTTCTATAAAATGTCATGAACTCATTTTTTTAGATTTGGGATGAATCTGCCAGCTATTGGAACAATTCATGGTTATAGATAAGTAGAAAAATAACAGATAAATAGAAAGAAGAAAAGCATCTCCAAGCACCTTCTCAACACCCACCCATGTTTTGGTCTATTCCCTTATGCTTCTTAATTTTGAACACCGTGGATACTTGACACCATTTTGGCATGTGTGTGTGTGTGTGTGTGTGTGTGTGTGTGTGTGTAACTGGGAGCATGTAAACATGCACCTGAAGCCATGTGACCAGCTACTGTCCTTACGTTAACCTTTTCTGTTATCTCAGACTCATCATTGGCAGCAGGTGGCTAATCTCAGGTCTGACTTTGAGAGCCCCCACTTGCAGAGCGGGGAGCAGCTCTCCTGTCTACCACTTGCCAGACTCACTTCAGCATCCCCCTTGAAGGCTGAGCAGTGACTTTCCTTCCTTTATTTCTGATCAGGGATCCGGACGAAGCAGCTACACAGAGGAGTTTGGAACATTGAGGACAAGGGCCACGTCTTCCCTTTCTTAGGGATCAGCTGAGTGTGTCCTAAGGTCCAGGCGACTGGTTCTTTGTCTTCTACCCATTCCATGGACATTCTAGAATCTCATAGCACAGAGAGACTTATACTCCCTCCCTGAGAAGGTGTTTCCTTGCAGCATGTGATAGACTGCTGCCAGCATGGGAAGGGACCTAGCCACCAGCTGACTCTTTAGGTATTGCTCCATTTAAAGACTGTCACGTGTTAAACAAAACCTATTTCTTAATGAGCCAAGTATGTCAAGCAGGAATTGATGTGAGCAGAGAGAGTAAGGTCAAAGGTTTTGTAAACACACAATGTCTGCTAAATACCAGAGAGTACTCCCAAAGGGTCTGAATGTTAACCTTAAAAATGGTTGCTGAATCCCAGGATGAGAGTTTGGAAAGGCCCAGGAAGAGACAGGGCTTCATAAGGGAACCCGATGAGGAAGGGCCAGACCCACACAAGCACTTGGGCATGGGCATGGGCCTGAACTCTGGGAAGAGACGCCATGAGGTCCTTTTGTCTTCCCTTCTAGACTTCACAACAGCTCTGACGGTGGTGTTGATGAGCCCTTCGTGTGTGAAATTAGGGACCAAGATACCTTTTGTAGGCAATGAATGTGTTACATATTTCAGTGCCTAGAGAAACACCATTTTAGTGCTATTAACTGACATTTATCCCACGCAGATCACACTGTATACCAATTGGGCTAAATTATGCATTATCCTTTATAGTCATAGGTGCCATTACCTACATTTTTTAACAACTGAAGAAAGAATTGAAACAAGTCATCTGCCAAGGTGGTACCCCTCAGAAATGTCCAAGTTAAAGGCTTTTGAAAAGCCAGCACAGCTTGACTCTGTCCCTAGAGCTCTGCCCTCTAAGGCTCTGTGCTTTTGGGGAAACAGTCAACATTCTGATCTATCAGAGTGGCTAATGATGGAGGAGTGAGCTATGCAGCTTATGTGTGAAGGTGAGCTGCAATCATCCTGAGGCCCTACGGTGGCCCAGCTCTTCACCTCCCCAGTGCTGGAGGCAGTTACAGCTATCAGAATGAATATGTAAATGACAGGTATTAGATTCCTAGGGCATCCAAATATGCATTTATAGCCACACCACCTTCGAGGGCATAAAAAGAAGTGCCTTGTGCACAGAAAGCCATAAAGTGCATATGATCTAGTATGCTTTCAGGAGATGGACCCAAAAGGTTAGAGCAAAGCTACTTGCTTTCTGCAGCCCCAAGGATGATCAATTATTACATCTGACAAGTAGAAGGGTACTGTTTGTAGTGTCCTTTTTTTATTAGTCACGTGATTGTGATGGGCCCCAATTTAAAGAGTGAAATATAGGGTCAACTAAAGGTTATGTGTTTTGTAACTAATTCATGTCAGGGATTGGTTAAAACCCTGTAATGGATTTACTTAATTACAGGTAAAAGCTTTCTGCCTGGGGTAACTAATGGAACCTGCGTTCTTCTGTGAGGGAGTCCTCTTTCATCTTGTCGTGGCTAGGCCCCAGGTGTAGAGTGATCTTCCGAGAATCCAGTAGCTACAGAGAACAATGTGATTTTCAAATTCAGTAGATATTGTGAATTCAATAAACCTGAAGGAATTACATTTGGGCTCTTAACTACATTCTGCAAGTGTTCAAATCTATGTATTTATGATGAGACAAAGACCCAGGGTCGGTGGATGGACAAGCATTCAAAAGCAAAGAGCCTAAGCAGCTGGCAGTGGACCCATCCTCCTAAACTGGGGAAACATCCCACATGCTTTTTTCTTTTTCTTCTTGTCTGTTTTCTTTTGTTGCTTTCTTTTTCTTTTCTTCCTTTTTCTTTTTTTTAAGGGACCGACAGTTCTGCTTTGCTTTGGAGAGTCTTGGTGAAATGCCACAAGGATGATCACGTCCAAGGGGTATGATTAAGCGTTCTTACAGCTGTATTTATAGAGCTTTCTCACCTTGTAGAAGAAACCTTGAAATCCCCTTTTCTATTGCTTGCCAGAATTAGACTTTGCTAAAGAGCTGGGTGGCTGACCCAGTGACCTCCAGCACATCACTTCCTACCTTGGGTTTGTCAACATTCTCAGTAAATAATTCAGTTAACAAAAACTGTTAAAAAGTCTTTTTAAAACCAATATATATATATATATGACATATATATATATATGTCATCTAGCTCTTAGCAAGTTGCTGGAGATTTTATAGACACTCAATGTCAGTTAGCATAATAAACTGCATTTAAAAATAAAAATATGCAATAGAATAAAGAAAAATAGAATTTAAGTGACCTACAGTCTTAAGATTTTTCTGCCTATCCACTCGGACTTCTCTCTGCAGGGAGTTATACAAACACGTGTTTATTCCATGGACTTTACAGAGATATCCATGTTCATTAAATGTTTGTCATTAAATGTCACAGGGGTATACAACCTTGTGGCCCATCACTCTTTCTCAGACTGTTTCAATTTTTCCTGTTTAACCTCTATAATTCTTGGATATCAAGGTGTATGTATTTCTACCAATCTTCAGACTTCACAGCTTGGAAATCCCAGAAACACCCCAAAGTCAGAGCATTGCAAACCAAATGTATCCACCTTCCAAGCTTTTCTTTCTGTTTCTCCTGAGATTGATGGCTACATTCTCTTCTTCTCCATGGTCCGTCTAAGGGTTTCATTGTTGCCATTATTGTTGTTTGCTAGTATGTAACAACTAGACAGATAGGCCTGCCCTTGTTCAGATGCTTTCTAGTTGCCTGGGAAGTCATACCCAGAATATCTTGTCAGGATAAGTAAATGTTAGAAACATCTTAAAGGAGCTTGATACTCCCAGAATATCCATAGTTTGTGCTCCTTTATAGCCCTCACTTCGCAACCTGGCCATGGGCACAGGTTGGCTTTAAACAGAAAGCTGTGCCAGCTTAATGGGAAAAAACTTCCTAATTTTAAAATTACTTTGTTTCTTTAATTACTAGACAGGCTAAGCTTTGAATGTGTGTACTGTGTTAATGTTTGGTTGTTCCAGTTCTGAGCATTTGAAATTTTGTGCTTTTTAATGATCATAAAGTTAGTTTTTGGACTACTCCAAAGGAAGAGAAATAAGATCTCAAAAATAAACTTGGAACTCTGACATTAAGCGGGGCTGTGTCCGACTTGAGGAGGCTGTGTATGCGGAATCGTCTAAGCCCAGAACTGGCCTCCCTCTGCCGTTCAGACTCGGACACTCGCTATGTTTCACTTCCAGGCCTTCTTTGTCATTTGCCTGACTGACGTGTTCTCGTGCTCAGCAAACCAAGGTCTCCACGTTTCTGTCGGGAAACCCTCTTTCACCGTCCTGGGTTGTAATTGGGAACATGAATTAGAATGGAAACAGTTTTGTCAGAGAAGACTGATTTTTTTTTTTAAGAAAATTCATGCATGTAGGTGGGGATTCGTGAGAAATGTCTTTCCAGCAATTGCTTAGAACTCGGGGCTTGTGCACCATCTGAAGAGAAGGAGCAGAAAAAGAGGCACAGACAAGAATACAAATAAGGATGGTTGGGGAGGTGGGATACATGTGTGGGAAGACAAATACGTTTTAGAAAAGAGAAATGGACCATAAGGAAGCAGATGAGGGAAAGGGCAGCTTTGCCGTGACGTCTGTTTAGGCTTCTAGACTACGGTGATAAGTCACCCATCCCTGAACACAAAACTCTTTGAGTAGGAGGGTATTTATAATTGAATTCTTTGGCATGGCTCTACTTGATGGCAGAGGTGAGCACACAGAAAATACCTAACTTCACATGTCTTTGACTCAAAATAATTTTAAGCTACAGTGGCATTTTTTTGGATACCCAACTGCCAACTAATAATGACAATTTCTTTAGATATATTTAAAAATTATATTGGTTTAGGAAAACGGCAGCAGTAGCTTCTTCTCTTGGGACTATGATTTCTCCAGCCATGAGTAGATAGTTGGCTTGGTTTACAGTATGAAGCATGAATTCCTTCCTGTTGAACAGGTCTTAAGTCCAGTTAACCAGCATTTGGTTACCCTGAGATTAAAGTACTACTAATGGCACCATCTTGCACGCCCAGTCATTCTCATTGTGGAGGTTCATTTGTTTACACCTAAATGGAACTACCAATTGCTCTTCTCTCTTGGCAGCTTTCATAGAACCTACTGATACTATATGAGAAAGTCTATAAGGAGGAGGCTTCCAGGTCAGTTTCGACTTGATTCCTCCAAGTCCTGTAGCTAAAGTGTGTGGCATCTTCAGCATAAGGTCTCACCTTCAAGTACTAGGAAGTAACCAAGACAGTGCTGTGGCTTTCTTAGAGCCTGGGTGCGCACTGATCTGGGAAACTTTGAACAGCACTGAGCATCAGCCTTCAGCTGTGCCCAGAGTCTGCTTCTCGCATTCACATGGAAGGATCTAGGACCAGGCACAGCCATAATTTTTGGAAACAGAATTTCCTGCTAACTTGCAACATGCATAGCTTGTGAATGGGAAAGACAACCATCATTTTCCAAACTCAAAACCTTTGAGCAGCTCTGCCCCTCCCTTCCTCCTCCTTTAAACACTCATGAGCCAAGCATTGTAATGGGCACAGGGTGTGCAGAAACGAAGCAGCATCAATAATGGGGTCAAAGTTCCCTGGAGGACTCTAGACTGTGACCAAGGTTAAGAAGAAATCAATGGGTAAGGTAGAGAAGAGGGGAGGGGAGGGAAGAGAAAGAACGGCATCCCTCTCTGGGGTGGAAAGCACTGAGTCTCAGGGAAGGACAGACAGCAGTGGTAGAGGCATGTGTAGGTTTGGAGGAGATGACTGTAGAAAGCCGGGGAAACAGGTACAACGTGAGACCCACCAAGACCTTGGGGACCATCTAACAATTTCTCTTTCTTCATCTTAAGAGGAGAGCAAAGACAAGGAAAGACAGGCAGCCCCAGTCTTGGGGGTAGGTGTATGGCAGGGAGACCCCTATCTTCCAGTTGAGTGTGGATTGTCCCCTGAGCACCCCCAGGGTAAAGAATTCGAACCACTCACAGCCCATGTGCTGCTCTTTCCTCCTTCCTTTTCCCTGTTGCTTCCCTTTACTGCACTAATCTATCTAGTTAGGCTAAGAAAAAGGGGACACAGGGCATGGAAGGTAGCAATGCACAAGGTGGAAGTACTCCTGGAATTGATCAGGGTGGCCTTGGGGTGGGTGTTTGAACTGGATTAAAAATTTAGGGAAGAAGAATGGCAGGTCTCGAGTGAGACACTTAACTGTCTAGCGCAAAGTTGGATAAATAATGTCCTCGATAGTTTGAACTTGTGGCGTTAGGAAGGCAAGCAGATGCAGGGCACCTTCAAAACTCAAACACATTTATAGAATTGGGACTTAAGTTGAGATTGTAAAATCTGTTTGCATACATTTTAGGACTACAAGAAAGCTACCAGTTCAGCCCGGAGCTTTTCTCCCTAAGGCCCAACTGTGCTATGAGGTTTCTTTTGGTTTTATTTAGGTCCTGTGGTAGATTTTAGTGAACCGGAGTCACACTTTTCAGGATGAGCTTAGACACAAAAAATGGGTGACACCATAAAATAGAAGAATATGCTTTGGGGACTTTTCAGTATTGGCTTACAACCTGATAAATTCTTCAATAAGAACTTGTGTTATGTGACATTATGATCCACTGTGGGATAGTTTATCTCTAGGTAAGTTCTATTGTATTTACACTAGAGACGTGGTAGGCTCTTTTGTCCCCCAAATGGGGATTTAGATAAGTTAGAAGGCTTTCAAGGGAAGCAAGCCAAAGAAATTAGGAGCTGGGAGAATTTATTTATGAGCCAAGATTAGGAACGGTTAAAGCATTTTGCTGGATAACTGACAGGTAAAGGGGCTGTCAATCAGGAGTAAAGACAACAGAAATGATGGTTTCAAGTCCTGTTTGGGCTCCTGTTTGCCCTATATGCAACCATTGTCCTGTCTTTCTCCCATGGACACTGCCATTTTATATGGTCCTGGATGGCCTTGATTCTGTCCTTTCCCACAGCCTGCTGAATTTCTGGCTCTCCTCCTCAGAGTCTCTCCCTTCTCAGCATTTGCCATCCCCAGGAACATGGGTTCTGAAGCACATGAAAACATGCCTACCCCAAGCCCAGTACATGTCTGTACTGGAAACATGTCTACCCTCCTTCTGCCAAGTATTCTCACTACTGTTCTCTGCTCAGTCTCCTCTGCTCTGTCATGAGGTCAGCAATACTGAAGAGCTGGAGAGACAATTGAAAGGTGCATACTCCAAATTAGTTATTTCTGAGCACAGGCAAGCATGTGCTGTGTGTTAGATACCATCATGATGGTTGAAAGCTTCCATATGTAGGTCCTACTCTTAAATTCAAACTTGCTCAGATTCCTTATTTGAATCTTCCTCTCTGAATTCCCAGTAGCCTTTTCTGTAACTCTTACAGGCAATTGTGTAAAGTTTCCCCACAATTAGTATTTTTCATAGTCTACTGATGTTAAAAATGGAGCTGCCATCTGTTATTCCAGGATATTGTAGTACAATTATCTGTTTCTCCCTCTAGACCAGCAGTTCTCAACCTGTGAGTTGTGACCCCTTTGGACCTTCTATCTCCAAAAATATTTACATTATGATTCATAACAGTAGCAAAATTACAGTTATGAAGTAGCAAAATGAAAATAATTTTATGGTTGGAGGTCACCACAAGATGAGGAACTGTATTAAAGGGTCACATCGTTAGGCAGGCTGAGAACCACTGCTGTAGCTATGCACACCCTGAAGGAAGAGGAAAGAACTCATGTTTTTTTGCATGGCCCTTCCAGCTTCCTCCATTCCATGTAAAGGCTGTGTGTGATGGCGTCTTTTTAATAACATTTTTATCAGGAAATAATTCAAATGCAGCGCAACTCAGCTGGTTTAACTGTGCGTTTCCATAGTTTCTGGAATATTGACAGAATGGTAGAGACATTGCCAGTCTATTTTAGAGCATCCTACAGCCCTCTGTCCCTCTGCCTGCCAAACTGTATCTTTGGCCCATCCTCCTCTCAGGCATCTTCAGCCCCTTTCTGTCCCCGTGGACTTTTCTCTCTGGAACATATTCCACAGATTGTGCGATGTGTGCTCTTTCATGACTGCCTCCTTCCATCTGGCATCATGAATTTTAGAGTCCATCTATGTTGTGGCAGGGGTCCCTAGGCCATCCCTTTCTAAGGCCAAATCCCGGCCCATTGTTTATCTTGTCATCAACCACTGGGTACTTGGGAAGTTTCTGCTGTTGGCTACAGTAGTAAATACTGACTTGAATCTTTGTGTCCTGGGCTTGGGATAGCCATGTTTCCACGGACCATGTGTATAAACTGAAGAGTAGGCTTGCTGGGGTCACGCTCGCTATGTTTAACTTCCTGAGAATCCCTGAGGTGTCTGCAGCATTATATCTTTTCACCGTCTGTAGCCTAGGTTGTACACCCTGATGATAATTTTTGACCGATTCATAGCGAACATGCGCTGAGACAATACAGAAAAATGATTATTTACAAAGCATTTGCACTGTATGAGATAATGTGAGTAGTCTAGGTGTACACAGAGCAGGGTGGGCCTGTAGCTTGTGCCATTACTATGCCATTGCAGATAAAGGAATTGAGCATGCACCATTTTTTAATCCACTAGGAGTGGTGGTACCAGTTCCCCACGTCCTCAGGGGCCACTGTGTCTGATTTCTGTGCATCTCACGTGTGGTGGGTTTCTCTATATCTGTAGACTTAGAAACATTTCTTCTAACACTTTAACTATTTCCTACTAGAAAAAATTCCACCACCACCACCACCACCACCCCCGTCCTTGAGGGACACTTTATTTGTATTGGAAAGTCACTTGAAAAAAGAAGAAGGTGACAAGATTAATCTCTATTCAGATAAAAATACAAGACCTGAATTTTTTTTCCCAAGTCTTGCCATTGTACCAAGAGGAGTTTCTTAGGAAATGCAAATATGTGTTTTCTGCATGAATAAGGACACTGTTATTTAAAGGTGGTAACAAAGGGTAGAATCTTATGTAAAAAAGTAAGGCGGTTAAAAGTAGAATGAAGTGGAACCACGCCAAGCGATGGAAGGAGAACAAAAATATTCCATAAAGTGAGCAAGAAGGAGAGCCGAGCTGACAGTCCCGGCTGTGAGAGCCCTGGCTGCACCTGGGCTGCGCTGTGGAAAAGGGGCAGGAGTGAGGTTGGAGAGCCATTGTCCCTCTTGGATCTCAGGAAGTGAGCTGCGGCCTGTGTTAGAAATGCGGAGCAATTCCTAATATAAACCAAGGATGCAAAGGCTCCTGGCGGGCTAGAGAGCGGTTCTCAGAAGGCAACTGTGCTAAGCACTTTATACGCCGCCGCTGTGCCCTAGCCGGATCCCCCTCCCTAGCTGAGGGCTTGGATGCAGGCATTGCCCTCGCTTCTCCCATAAACAATCAAAGGATACAGAAGAAACTGCTCAAGAGACCCAGCTAGGCATAGAATCTGAGTGCTGTACTGTAGAGCCAGGGAACCCCCAGAGTCCCTGCTCTAAACTATGGGGCCACCATTCTTCTATGATTATGTTTGTTTTCCACACCTACGTTGTTTGAGTACAGCAATTAAAAACACATTAACCACCTTGTGATTTTTTTTAAATTAAATCTATTTAAATAATGAGTCAAAGGCATTTGTTTTTGTAATAGTTTTTAAGTTACTTGTAATGTAGCCTAATAGGCCGCCATGTCTATCGAGGGTTGAGGCAAGATGCAAGGACTCAGGGACCAAGTCTATGAAGATTAAACTTCATTCCAGAGGCAGCAAGAACATTAGCTTTCTGAAATTTTCAGCTGGCAGAGAATAACCATGTACTTAAGGAGTGCGGTGTGTTGCCTGTTGTAAACAGTGTGTAGTGATCAAAACAGGGTGGTTACCATATCCATTGCCTCAAATAGTTAGCATCTCTCTGTGGTGAGAACATTCCAAGCCTTCTCTCCTAGCTATCGCAAGGCACACAGCACAGGTGTTCATGATGTCCACTCCACTGAGCAGTGGAACCCAGGATGTATCCCCCTTGGTCGCTCTACTGTGTTATTGAAACCATAGGGTATTCCCCTTGTCTAAGGGCAGCTTTGTTGCCCCGCCCCACCTTCCTTAACCTTTTGAGCCAAGTGTCTCATCTGTGGTTGGAAGTGCCCCTCCACAGAGGGTCTGTGGGTGGGTATTTAGGACAGAACTAGAGAAAGACCAACTAGGAACCTACAAAAAATCGTGACCGTTGAAGATGAAAAGGTTCTGAGCTAAAGCCGGAGCAGGTAGCCACCACAGGTGTCAATCAAAGAAAGATGAAAGGGTCCCCAGCAGTTTCAGGGTGCAGAGGCTTTAGCCTTGTAAGTTTCCCAGGGTTCTTTGAGTGGATCACAGGATGGTCAGTGATGTAGTAGCTCACTGGGATGCTGGAAATGTGATTCCCTAAGACAGATCCCAAGGAAATGGGATTTTACAATACCAGTGTAGTTTTTGTTTTTGTTAATTGCTTATATATTTTCTACTTTTCCCCACCTGAGGGTTTCTGCTTAGTTGTTTTCTGAGAAAGGATCTCGCTCTGTAGCCCAGGCTAGACACCCACTCACTGCGACCCTTTTGCTTCAGCCACTGAGGAATTAGGATTGCGGGCATGAGTCAGCAAGCCCGCCCATTTCAGTTTTCCTTCACAGTCCTGTTTTCTTTTTCAGAAGCAGTTCCAGGTATTTTAAGACTTTCTCTTTTAGTTTCTGGGGAATCTATTCAAACCCTTCAGGTAGTTTAAAAGGCAGCATCTTTGGCATTTCCTTGACACATCAGATTAGCCCAGAGGCTTGCAGATGTGCTGTTTTCTCAGAGCTACGGACGACTAATTGACCAGAACCCTCTTGTGATTGCAGGCTGCCTTGGCTGGAGGTACCACCATGATCATCGACTTTGCCATCCCTCAGAAAGGCAGCTCCCTCCTTGAAGCCTTTGAGACCTGGCGCAGCTGGGCGGACCCCAATGTCTGCTGTGACTATAGCCTGCACGTGGCGGTGACGTGGTGGGGTGACAAGGTGAGGCAGCTGGCTTCCAGTGTGTTCTGTCTGGTCTCCTTGTCCTTGGCTCTGCATGAGAGCAAGGAACTGGCAATGTCCAATGGCAAACCCCAGTGATGTCCCTGCCTCAGGGGTGACTGGGGGACTGGTGGGGTGGGTTCTCATTGCACTTTCTTCTGAATCTGTTGAATTGTGAGTACTGTGAAAGATTGCAGTCTCAACATTAGAGTGTAAAAACATCATCATATAAAGCACACAGTGAGACTCCATCCTGCTTGCTCACAGAATCATCCTGTGTTTAATACAGGAGTTGCCGAGGTTTCCTCTACTCTCCACGGTACCTATTCTTCTTAGTCTCAACATCAACATGCCTAGAATTAAAAAAAGTATTAGAAAATTTTAATGTATGAGAAAACATCAAAGAAGTTCTAAGTTGAGAATTCCTTCAAATTAGAGGCCTCCATTCCTACCCCTGACAGGAGAAGCCAAGCTGGGATCCTTTCCAAGGCCCCTCTCAGCTGTGTCCAGGGGTGACTTGGCTCTCCCAACACTTCTTGGTTGTTGTCACTGTCGTGAGTCCCCCAGAGTCCACCAGGAGTCCCAGTTCATATGCAAAGCAAGTGCAAGCTTAAGCCTGGGCTCTCCACCCATCTGTTCTGTCACAGCAGCTGGATCAGGGAGAGCATTGGGCTCAGCTGTGGCAGGGTTTTGAAGGAGCAAAGGATGGCGGGTAAGAGAATTCTGGATTCAGATGGAGCTTGTGCTCCTGATTGGGCAGGAGTGAGGTAACAGAAATCTTGTCAAACGGGGATTGGTACTGGCGTTGCTGTAAGGAAATTGGCAACCTATATACAAGGTAGGGAAGCTAGTCTTAATGCTCTGGAGCATCTAGTACTTGTTTGTCCCAATTCTGATTGGTTCCCCCACAGGGTGCAATCTGTGACTTTTCCTGGTTATTGTGATGGTGAGGTCTAGTCTCAGTATCGTTAATTTGCAGCCTGTCATGGCTGCACTGATGTTAAGTTAGGCCTCTTCTGTCACCTGAGAACCATTTACAACATACCTCAAAACATTCTTCCGTGCCCAGTAATTATTTAGGCCATGAAAATGATAAGAGTCAGATAGAGAAGATGACTTTGAGAGCTGTTAAAATACGTAGGCTTTTTAAGGAAAATTTGCGTGTATGCCTTGGAAGAAATTTTCCTTGAGATTTAAACCCTAATTTGTTTCTTCATATTGGATTTCATTCAGAAATTTTAAGGAGGTGGGGCGTGAATCATGGTGATGCTGTTTGAGTAGTTCATTCATCAAGCTTTTCAAAGCTTGTTTCAGACACCGAGTGAATATAAAACAAGTAACAAGTCTGCAACGAGTAACCCAGCAAACATCGAGGGTCATAGTCCACAGCTCAAGCTGATTTCTCTCCACAAACAGGATTCTAAGCCCTGAGCTGGACCTACTTCTTTACACCTTCAAAGGCAAGCCCTCCCTCCCTTCCTTCCTTCCTTCCTTCCTTCCTTCCTTCCTTCCTTCCTTC
>LOJH01013855.1:0-24538 GCA_001685095.1 Ellobius talpinus
AGGCAGCAGCACCCGGCCCCGGCCCCATGGAGGCTCGAGGGGAGCTGGACCCGGCCCGGGAATCGGCGAGCGGTGACCTGCTGCTGGCGTTGCTGGCGCGGAGGGCTGACCTGCGCCGAGGTGGGTGCCCGACGGAGCGGCTGCACCGGCAGGCTCAGATGTCCTCGGTTTTTGTTGTTGTTGTTGTTGTTTTTTCCTGGCCTGTGCGCGTAGGCCGGAAGAAGCCAGGGTATTCGGGCAAGGGTTCTGGTCAGGCTAGGCAAAGGCTCCTCAACCTCCAAAGTGTGTGGGGCCCCCTGGTACAGTGTTGTCCTGGTATTTGGTCCTCGGGCTCTGGAGCCTTGATGACTCAGAAACGGTTTAGGGGAACCCAGCTCTGAGCTGGCTGAGGCCCTTGATCTGGAGAGAGCATATGAAGCTGTTTCAAGAAGCCCAGGAATAAGGGAGCAAGAGTGTCTCCAAGGGAATTGCCTTCACCCAGTCCCTCCCCACTTTTCAGAGGGATCAGGGCCAGGTCATGCTGACCCGCACATCTCCCCTGACTTGGGTCTTGGTGGCTTCACCCGCAGCTTACCAAATTAGGCTGGTGGCCAAGACCTGTTTACAGGGGAGAGTGGGGCTTGTCCGGGTCCCCAGTTTTTTTTTGGTGGTACCAAATCTCTTTGAAAGACTTTGGTTCTGGTGAATAAGAGCGCTTCCCGGGTTTTCGGGTTAATGGGATACAGGATAGGGAAAGGGGCAGTTAGACTGGCAGAAGGTCGGAGCAGGCGGGAAAAGGATTCTATCCCGTCTGGGGGTCGGATATGACCTACTTGCTTCTTTATTTATTTTCCGATGGTTTGTGGGAGGGGTTGACCGCAGGGGCTGAGAGGAAGAGGTGGGAGGGGAGGAAGAGAAAGGGAGGGGAGCTTGCTAAGCAAGGCTCCCGAGCTCTGGGAGGCTTGCTAGAACGCTGGTGGCTCCCGAGGCTCCACAGGGCCCTCCAACTTGTGCAGGAAATTGTGCGGAGGCTGGAGTCACCATGCAACGTAAGCAAGCGGAGGTCCAGGGTGGCTTCTCTGGGAGGCTTGACGGCGGGCGATGGCTTTTGTAGGAAGCGGGCCCCGTGGGCTTCTTGGCCGAGGCGCTGTCCGTCCCTGGGTGCTGAATAGGCAGTGCCTGTCCCGCCACCCCATTCTTTTCTGGGTATCCTTGCTGCCCTATGATGGTTCTCGTGGTGGTGATTCTGATACACTATAGACGGTCTCCATGTCCACACTTGGAGATGTGGTTTTGCTTAATGCGGGACAGCATCCGTCGAAGGCTCGTGGCCAGTGCTGGAGGGTGGTAGGACACCTTTCCTCCTTTTCTAAGCCCTCCCACCAGCTGGAGGCCAGTCTGAAGCTAGCTGTCTGTAGCCAGAGAGGTAAGGACACTGGCATGGTGGGTGTGACACGGTTCTATGAGTGGGTCCTAGGTCCTGCATATGCATCTCCCTTCTAGAAACCTTTCCTAAATTATCAGGGACTCTTCATCCCATGAAAATGAAGAAGATTCCCCCCCACACACACACAGGGTTTCCCTGGCTCCTGAAAGGCAGCTTTGGATTTCTTCAATCTGATTCTCCTGAGGCCGGAAGTCTGGTGGGGGTCGGGGATCAGAACTGAGGAGAACTTAGGTGTTGGAGGAACTGATGGTGTAGAGGGTGAAGCCACTTTATGCATGTCAACTCACACCTGAGCAGAAGAGCAGCAAATCTACTCATAAAAACATAGCCAGTCACTCCTAAACACCTGCTCACCACTCAGGGTGATGCCAGTGTTCGTTTATTCCTCAGATGTTGCAGGCAGGGGCCTGGGCTGGACAGCCTCACTTGCTGGAACTCTGTGGAGTGAGGCCAAGACGCTTCATTGAGAAAGTCACAAAGACAATAAAGTCCCGTGTGTGGCCTTTTGCCCTTGCTAGTAAGGATGTTTCCTATTTTCTGTCCCAGCTTTCCAGATCACCCAAGGGGCAGGATTTTCATTTGA
The DNA here is from genome assembly GCA_001685095.1 of Ellobius talpinus. Classification (NCBI taxonomy): domain Eukaryota; kingdom Metazoa; phylum Chordata; class Mammalia; order Rodentia; family Cricetidae; genus Ellobius; species Ellobius talpinus. Next base: position 2,010 of record LOJH01013855.1, read on the forward strand.
GATGGACATGCCCTGTCTGGCACTGGGAACACCTTGAGTCATTCGGCTTTAGGGGGCAGCTTGGTCAATTTTCCTGTTGCAGACACACTTCTAGGCCTATTTCAGTTTCCTTTGACGGCAGTGCAGTGAGGCCTAGGGGTGCTGCAGGATACAGTATCCTTCCGTTGCCCTCACTGGGGAGCCTGGCAGCCCGATAGCCTGTATGGGAAGGTGTGCAGCCCTGAAGTCTGCAGGTCTGCCTGCTGGTTCCAGCCAATGAAGGGACCATCACCCATCTTTGTGGTTCCATGACCTGGGTTATTTTTGTACCCACAGAGATCCCGATGTGTGCTGGCTGTGATCAGCACATCTTGGACCGCTTCATCCTTAAGGCTCTGGACCGACATTGGCACAGCAAGTGTCTCAAGTGCAGTGACTGCCACATACCTCTGGCTGAGCGCTGCTTCAGCCGCGGGGAAAGCGTCTACTGCAAAGATGACTTCTTCAAGTAAGCTGCCTGCCGAACTGCTCTGCAGCATGGGGGGGAAAGAGGCTGGGAGCAAGGTCCCTGCACAGATAGGGCACCCTGCGGTGTGGCTCAGCTCAGGATGGGGCTCCCCGTGATATTTTTAAAAATCGTTTTTATTTTATTGTATTGTAACAGGCCACATGTACGTATTATGCATTATGTGCATGCCTGGTGCCCTCAGAAGATTGAGGAGGGCACCAGATCTCCTGCAACTGGAATGAGAGATGGTTGTGAGCTGCTATGTAGGTGCTGGGAACTGAACTCGGGTCCCCTAGAAGAGCAGCCAGTGCTCTTAACCCAGCCCAGCCGAACCTCCAACCCCAGCATTACTTTTTAGGGTAATTTGTTTTGCAAATCTTGAAAAGCAGTTAAGTTAAAAAAAAGAAACAGATTAATCAAAATACAATTGTAGAATTGTATGAGACATACTCCCTCTTAAAATGTGTTTTTGTTCTTTAAATATCTGGGGAGTGGGAAGTTCCGGCTTCTTGGAGCCTAGGGTACTAACCCAGGTAAGGAGATGGCCCTCTAAACGGACCTTCCCCAAGAGCAGGGAGCAGGCTAGGCTACCCAAGGAACTGTGGCTCCGCGGAAGATGCAGGAGTCTTCCTGACCGTCTCCCCGGCGCTAGGAGTTCGCGGCTTTGCGACCCGCTCTGGACGAAGGAGCTGCTGTGTGGCTCCACTGAGCCGCACCCTGTGCATCCCGCAGGCGCTTCGGGACCAAGTGCGCCGCATGCCAGCTGGGCATCCCGCCCACGCAGGTGGTGCGCCGCGCCCAAGACTTCGTGTACCACCTGCATTGCTTTGCCTGCGTGGTTTGCAAGCGGCAACTGGCCACGGGGGACGAGTTCTACCTCATGGAAGACAGCCGGCTGGTGTGCAAGGCGGACTACGAAACAGCCAAGCAGCGAGGTCAGTGGGCGGGGATGGCCCTCACTGCAGATGAGGGAAACGCTCAGTCCGGGAGGCTGGGGACGGAAATTGGTTTGGAAGCTGGGAGGTGGGGCGACCTGAAGCCCCAGGCACTAAGCAGGCGGCTCCCGGAGCCCAAGTAGCAGTCGCGTCGGCAGGAACAAGAGGTTGCCCGCTTTGGGAGAATTAGCAGCCTTGACCATGAAGAATTAGCAGCTTTGACCACGAAGACCTAACTCACACAAACTCTTAGAATAAGGGGGGCCAGGACCGTGTCTGGCTGCGATGCGCGCCACGGCGGGTTCTTAACACAGAACCCATCTGCCGGCGCTCCGCGTTCGGCGAACCGCTTGGGGCCACCGGCAGCCTTTGCCTGGGAACCAGGGCACCATGAGCATTTGGAGAGCGACGCGGGGCTCTTGGGGTGAGGCTGGTGCGGCCGGCCGGAGAGGGTTGGTCGGTCTCACCGTCTGTCCCGCGCAGAAGCTGAGGCCACAGCCAAGCGACCGCGCACGACCATCACCGCCAAGCAGCTGGAGACACTGAAGAGCGCCTACAACACTTCGCCCAAGCCGGCGCGCCACGTGCGGGAGCAGCTCTCCTCCGAGACCGGCCTGGACATGCGCGTGGTGCAGGTCAGCGCTCGGCCGCGTCCCCCCTCCCTCCACCCCCGGGCCCGCGGGCGAGAAGGGCCATGCGCTCCAGGGGCAGCCGGGTGGCCACTCACCATCCCTACCCCCCAGGTGTGGTTCCAGAACCGCCGGGCCAAGGAAAAGAGACTGAAGAAAGACGCGGGCCGCCAGCGCTGGGGACAGTATTTTCGCAATATGAAGCGCTCCCGCGGCAGCTCTAAGTCCGACAAGGACAGCATCCAGGAGGGACAGGACAGCGACGCGGAGGTCTCCTTCACTGGTAAGCCCTCCGCGTTAACTAGCTGTGGGCTGGGACTCTCACCCCACCCCACCCCACCCCTCGGCTGCCTTCCTGGGGAGGATCTAAGTTGGCCCTTAGGCCCCCATCTTCTGCTGTTCTTGAGGCAACGGACTGCAGCTTTGGAGGGCAGAGAGAAACTTCCACCCTCGTCTGTGAAACCCAACCTTATTTCCTACACCATGAACACTGTTCCCATCCCTTAATATCCCCTTTTGTTTGGGGCTGTATTGTGACCTCAGGTTACTAACACAGGCCCTGGGGCCCTAAATTTCTTCCCAGGGTTGCCTCATCCTGGGCTCTGGCTGGAATAGCAAGCCTTTGAGATCAAAGCCTCCCTTGGAGGGTGCAGCCAAAAGCGCTCCTGGTAGGGGGTGGTGGAGGAGCCAAAGGCTGTCCGAAGTTACCACAAAGCCGGAGAGACTTTCTGACCACTTCATTTTTTACTTAGGACAGTCTCCCTTACTCAGTCCGGGTAGCACACTGCAGGAACCTCAGACCAAGGGATGAGCCTCTCATCCGAGCTCTCTTTTTCTATTGCAGATGAGCCGTCCGTGGCTGACATGGGGCCTGCCAATGGCCTGTACAGCAGCCTCGGAGAGCCCACCCCTGCCCTGGGCCGGCCTGTAGGAGGAGGTCTCGGCAGCTTTGCCCTGGAGCACGGAGGCTTGGCAGGTCCAGAACAGTACAGAGAGCTGCGCCCAGGAAGTCCCTATGGCATCCCCCCATCTCCTGCAGCCCCTCAGAATCTTTCCGGTCCCCAGCCTCTCCTCTCTAGCCTGGTATACCCAGACACCAACTTGGGCCTTGTCCCCTCAGGGCCCCCAGGTGGGCCCCCACCCATGAGGGTGCTGGCTGGAAACGGACCCAGCTCTGATCTGTCCACGGAGAGCAGCGGTGGTTACCCCGACTTCCCCGCTAGCCCCGCCTCCTGGTTGGATGAGGTAGATCACGCTCAGTTCTGACCGAGGCCCCCAGTTCCCCTGGCTCTAACTCAGGGGTCTTGGTGCTGCCTCTGGGTGGGCAGCTAGCCCTACCCCATGTTGTCCATTCCAAGGACCTCTGAGGGAAGGACAGGATTCCGAAGTGGGAGATTAGGGACTGCCCCACTACCAGGCTCCCTGGCTCCTCCCTGGGCCTGAGGGGTTCCATAACCCTTCCTTGGCCACAAGGGTGGCCTGCCTGGTGGCTGCCCACAGGCCAGTGACTCTTGACCATGTTTTGTAAGCATTTCTCTCCCTTTATGAACCAGTTAACCAAGCCCTTGCTACTGTTTCAGACAAGGTGGGAGGCCCAGGCCCTGGCCCTAAAGTCCTGGCAGAAAACAATGGTGACAACTTGTTTCATTGATTTGATGGAACTTGGTTGGGGACCATGCTTGTGTCTTCCCCTGCCACTGACAAAACCTGGGAGCAGACCTCGGCTGACAGCTCTCCCTCCCTGGAATCTCCAGATCATTCTGCTCTGGAATCCATCGAGGAAGAGGAGCTTTCTGAAGTCCATTCTCCAGGGTGGAGTCTTTAAATGCGAGAGCAGTTTCCTCTTCCTCTAAGGCACAGCCTCTCTCGCGGGAGCAGAACGGAGTCGTGCGCCAATGACAGATATCTTTGCCAAACAGACTGTGATCCTGTGCAGGGGGATGGGGTGGGATGAATCTGCCAGCCCAGACTGGGAGGTCTCCCTGACTAGAGGAGGCTGGGCTGGGGGGGTCCTTGGAATCCAGTCTGTCTCAGACACAAAGCTTGGCTGTGTGTAAGTCAAAATCATTCCTGAAAACCAGGACCTTGGCCACCTGTTGGTTCTGTAAATGTCCTGTGACTTTTATTTATTCTCTGGTGATCCGCTCTTTCCAAGACTTCAATAAATTTGTCAGTTTCAGTGCTGGAAGGCCTGTGTTTCTGGTGGGCCTGAAGGGTACAGCCCAGAGCGTTGGGATAGTAGAGGACAGGACGGCCTCTGAAACCTGAAGTGTGGCTGTGCTGGAGGAGGAGGAGGGGTGGAGGAGGGGCTGTTAGGACTCGCTGAGACTGGCCCTCGCTAGGAATTTGGCCTCCGTTCTCCCTGAGTTTTGTCTCCCTGGAAATAGTCATGGGATTGTCTGTCCATTTGTGGTGGGATTCGTGAGGAGCCCTAGGGTCTCTACCATCTCAGGCCAGGCTGGGATGTCCAAGGAGCCTCAGCAGGGAATTGGATTTCGATCCTAACTGCCCTGCTAACGGTCTGTGTAACTTAGAGCCAGGGACTTGACTTCTGGGAACCCTAAACAGAGATAACAAAGGCTTTTGTTTGTTTAGTTTTTCAAGACAGGGTTTCTCTGTAGCTTTGGAGCCTTTCTTGGAACTAGGTCTTGTAGACCAGGCTGGCCTTGAACTCACAGAGATCCCCTTATCTCTGCCTCTTGAGATTAAAGGCCTGCACCACCACCACCCAGCTGACAAAATTCTTGAAAGAGATATTTCAAGTAAGGATCAAGGCCTGCCAGGTTATGTTCCGCAGAGGCTAGTGGCAGGGACAGCATTGGGAACACACACTCCAGATGAGGTGGACTGGGAGTCTGGACAAGGTCCTCGATTCTCAGAGGAGGAGGAAGCCAGGTTGGTTGCTGTTATGAGGACTGAGCAAGTGGCTTTTGTCGATACAGAAAATTGTTGGTGTGTGTGGTCAAGGGGAGCTGCTTGAAACTGGAGACCTGAGCTCCCTAGCTAGGCTCCCCCACTCCTGATCTCCTGAAGCCTTGGGTCTCTTGAAGGGGTGTCAGCTGAAGTTGTCAGGACTGGGTGTTTTAAGGCACCCTGTCTGGGTCTTCAGTACCCATACTTCTCACTAAGGAGACAGCCCTGACCCAGGGAAAGGGAGGGAAGGAGAGACAGGCATGGCGAGTACCTGATAAATGGGCCAAAAGGGATGAGAAGAATCTTAAAGGGCTAGCCTCTGGCATTCACAGGGCATTCACAGACTGTAGTGAGCCAGGATTGGGAACTCTCATTATACTGGGTACCTGAACCCTTCCTCCTCTCACTGATCCACATGGCTCATAGGGAGTCTGAGGCCCAGAGTGGAAAGGGTTTATCCTGGTGGGGTACCTGCTGTGGTGAGGGAAGAGGGGGCCCTGCCCAGCGCCACTCCCCAGCCCTGCAGCTCTAGCCTGAACTGCCTGGGACTTGGGAAAGGCTGTGTCACCATGCTATCCAGTAGAACATGCAAGAAAGAAGGCTTCCATCACAACCCCACCCCGACTTGGAGGCAGGGCTTCTCTGTGTATCCCTGACTGTCCTGGATCTCTCTCTATAGCTCAGGCAGGTCCCAAACTCAGAGATCCACCTTCCTCTGCCTCCCTAGTGATGGGATTAAAGGTGTGGACCACCACACCTGGCTTGAAAGAAGGGCTTCTAAGGAAGTACAGGTGTCCTAGGAGGGAGGGGGCACACACTTCTGGGATCCTGCAGAGCATGAGGGGGGGATGCTGGCCTGAGGAGGGTGCTGTACAAAGGGGAGAAAACTGAGGTGTGTGGAAGAGAAGAATTTAAATTCTCTTTTAGGATGATGGCCACCGAAGAGACAGCAACTCAAAGCCCAGGTCTGATGCTAGATCTGGGGAAAGAATAGATAAATGTGGTTGCTCTCCAGTCAGACCCTCAAGCCCCGCCCATCTGGCCAGCCTACAGCCCCTCCCCCAGGGCCACTTGGGACCTTTTAGGCGTTGGCAGGTTAATGAAGTGCTAAGCGTCCCCTTGGGGGCCCTTCTCTCATCGGCTGAACCCCGCTGGCTCTCTCCAGCTGGCCTTGTCGATAACTTTAGCACCGGAGGAGCAGGAAAGGGGCAGTGCTGAGGGCCAACTGCCCTGAGGTATGGCCCACCTATGCAGGTCCTGAGTGGGCTCATTTGAGTAATCTTGCTTGCCTCAGTTTCCCTACCTGAGCTATCTATCAGAACTGCTATCTAATTATCCTCCCCAGCCCCCCAAAGGCTTGGAAGCTAGCTACTGAGTGCACAGTAGCCAGGATCGAAATGCTTGCCCCCCACCCCACCCCGCCACACCCCATCCTCATCAAATTGCAGCGACTTGAATCCAGACTCAGACCTCACGGTTAAGCCCCAACTCACCCTGTCAGCCCAACAGGTGTCCAGGGAAGTTCCAGACCTGAGGTAGAGAGAGAGCTTGGGGCTACCAGCTGTCTTCAGGCCCTGGAAGGAAGAGATGAAGCCCTGCCCAGTGGTTCCAGGTGGCATAGATCTGCAGGGACTTACTGTGGGTAGTGTTTTGTATGAGGTACCCATCTGCAATTTAGGATCCCTGCACCCCATCTCCCCAGGGCCTTGTCATCTCCTGATGGAGGAAATGCTGCAGACAGGGTCTAGACTGAGGGAACCGAGAAGAGAGTGTGCAGGGTCCCCACATCCCTGCCCATGCATCCCTGCCTGCCTTTTGAATGTATCTCTTGATTGATCGCAGAGACGCCCCTGCCCAGGGATGGCGTGGGTCAGCCCCGTGCCCATCTGCTCATCAGCCATGACGGGAGTCCCGTGGGCTTTGGGTGGGAATGTCAAAGGAATGGCATGTTGGGGGTTGGGGTGGGGTGGCCTGAGATCACCTACTTGGGCTTGTTAATTTTTGGTCTCACTACTGTAGTTTATCGTTAAGTGGAAGAACCCAAATGATTTGGGGTGGGGGAAGCAGCAGTTTTAGCTGCTGGTTTGGGGCACCGCTTGTAATCCTAGCACTTGGGAAGCTGAGGCATGAGGATCAGGAGTTCAAAGCTAGCTCGGTTTGAGGATAGCCTGAACCACATGAAGCCCTGCCTAAAAGGGGTGGGGGCAATTAATTTCAACCAACAGACACATTTAAAAAAATGCTTCTCTCTCTTACATTGTGAAATTCATACTGGCTCCCATGACTTAGGACCCCCTTCAATCTAGAGCACCTGGGGACACACTCCTCCCCTTTCTCCCTCCCCACCATCTGCCACTGGATCAGCCCCCAGGCTGCTCAAGATGGGTATAGCGGGGAGAGTCCAGCTCCAGGGCTGGCCCTGTGGAGTAGCCACCACGATAAATCAGAAGGGTTTCAAAGGCTCCAGTGTAGAGTGCTGAGTCCCAGGGGCCATAATGATCAATTCTTTAAGCTCATAATTGTTCAAATTACTTTGAGCAACATAAAACATTAATTTTAGGAAATTTAATAGAAAAAAGCTCTTTAAATCCACCGCGAGATAAATGACATCCAGTATGGCCACCTTCTTCCATACCTTGGTGACATTGAATGATCTGAAAGCTATTCACACTTTCATTCTCCGTGGAAAACGTTGACAAGCTTTTGGCCACTGGTGAGGTCCGCTTCAGTGTGGGAGGACCCCTCCCCCCTAATTAATAGGGGAGCAGTGACTTCATAAGCAGAGTTTTCATCCATCTGCCTGGGCGATCTCAGGTGATGGCTCCCACCCTCCTGAAGCAGATGCAACTGTGGCTCATTTTTTATCATAAAAATATTCCGTCCTGACCTGTGATCCCCCTCTTGGCATTTCAAAAGTATGTTTGACACCAGAAAGCAGCTGCCATATCTGGGCGTATAGGTCCAAGATCCTGCCTGCCTGAGAAAAGTGCGTGTTCTGCTGCCCCGCAAAGGTAGTGGAAGTGGAGCTACCCTGATGCATTCTACAGGGGACACTCAACCAGAGTCCTCAAGTGCGAATTCTCCCCCACCCTTCTGTCATGGGGGGCATCTCTGCAAGACTGCAAGAGTCACACAATTTCAGAGTTGGAGCAGGGCAAGAGGGGTGGGGTGGGGTGCTGGATGCAGGGTGGCTTGCCCTGGGTTCCCTACATGTCCAAGGGCCTGTTACTGATGGAGCTGGACATAAGGCTGCAGGGAAAGGTTTTCCCCTGTGTGGGAGAGGATGCAGATGTGTGATCAGGGGAAGTCCTAGAGAAGGAAGGGAAGTAGTTCATGGAGGACTCTGGGTCTCAGCTCACTTTGGTCCTCTCTGAGACCCAGCAGCCACTGGGCCAGCTGGTAGCCCCATAGCCAGGAAAAAACGCAAACTAGACCACAGCTGGATGCCATCCATACCTGTGGAGGTTGTACCCAGTGATGTAATGTAGTTCTCTAAAGTGTAGCACTCTGAAGATTTATTTGTTTGCATATTTTATGTACAAGAATGCTCTGTCTTCATGCACACAAGAGGGCATCAGATCCCCTTACAGATGGTTGTGAGCTACCATGTACTTGCCGGAAATTGAACTCAGGACCTCTGGAAGAGCAGCTAGTGCTCTTAATCACTGAGACATCTCTCCAACCCCCCAGCATAGCGTAGCGTTCTTTCAGTAAGCTCAGCACCCTGGGCACAATCCCCAACATTGCAAAAGCAAACAGCAAAACCACCACAAATGTGGGGAAATTGAGCCTCTATGTGCAGTTGCTGTGAAAAAATATGGTGCTGCCACCGGGAAAAACAGTACGGAAGTTCCTTAAAAACAAATAAGTCTCATCTAGTCCACGCTAGGTTCACACTTGAAGAACTGAAAAGCAAGAACCCTAGCCGCCAATACCTGCCCATAGATGCAGCAAGCACTATCCACTGTGGGCAAACAGAAGCAGCCCAGGCATCCACCAGTCAACAAATGGATAACTCAAACCCTGGTCCTCATCACCGAGGGGAAGTTTCCAGCCGCACAGAGAGAATGATGCAGCTTGGGGTCCACATAGGAAGAGGAAAAGGCACATGACCCCCATCACATGAGAACATGAAATGTCCAAAAGATTTAATGCAAAGTCCAAAGAGGACCCCCAGGGTAGTAAAACTTGAGATAAGGAAAAAAGGCTAAGGGACATAGGTTCTGTTCTGGGTGATGGGATTTCATGGAACCTGGCGTGGGGGAGAGAGTTTAGCGTTCACTTTACAGCATCTGATGCTGTTCCATGGCTCTCATCTACTTTAAAAAGGAAGGCTCCCTCTCCTTGCCATGGGAGCCTGGCTCCCAACAGATGGGCAAACTGGGTGGACTGCCATCTGCAGAGTCCACCTTAGCCTCTCCCTAAGGTGGACCTGGGCCCTATGGAAGCTCTTCCCATTTCAGGGGCCCTCCCCACAGTCTGCTTGGCATCACCCTGGGCCTAGGCTCCAAGCCATTAGTATAAGGGATATATACTCTTCTCACAAAGGAAGGCTAGAGTCCCCACAGATTTGCCTTGACCTTGGAGTGCCCTTCTTGATGAGGAGGGCCAAGGGACCCCCAGGCCAATGGCCTAGTGATCATTTATAAAGTGGCTCTTTTCTGTCCCCTGGTATTGTCCCCTGGGTGGCCTATCCTGGTCACTAACCTTATCTGACCCCTCAAAGGTCAGAGGTTGAGTTCTGACATAGGGAAGAACGCTCTTTCACCTGCTGCCTCCCTATCGTCTCTCTTTGCTTAGGGAACAACAGGTAGCATCCATCCTCTGGAGGGGTGGGCATGACAGCCACCTGCTCCAAGGGGCAGCATTCCCTGGACCCTCACTATGGAATGCTCACTGAAGACACTGGAAACCATGGGGCCAATCTCGTTGGAAGGGAGCCAGCTACTGTTGCTGAACCTGGACATCCAGGACTGAGGATGTGATCAGCCAGCTTCTGACCATCTTGTCTCCAGGATAGCACCTGTAGCCAGGCATGTCCCAAACTGCCTCAGGAATTGGGGGATGTGGGGCTTCTATACTTTCCAGAAGATTCCTGTTTGAGCTAATCCTTCAAGCAAGTTTGCTCCCAAGATCCATGCCCTCCTCCATGTGTCTGGTGGGACAGAGTGAGCCCCCACCTAGCTCCTCTGGGGAGTACTGATGGCCCCCTCCTACCCCTCCCACCCCTCCTACCCCTCAGGGCTTTGTTCAGACCTCTAGCTAATCCTGGGAATGACAAGGTTTAAAATTTAATTAGCAGGTTTCTCTTATGCAAACTCTCCTCATTAAACTAAGTGTCCCATTAGTTAAAATGGAGGCTGGTGGGGGCAGGGTGGTAGCCATGGAACTAAAGCCAGCCGGCTTGTCTGAGGTGTGTAACTGGCAGGGAGCTTTATGAGCAGGCAGACCCCTTTCTCACCCATCCCAGGCCTTGGATACCTCTGGATGGTCAGAACAGAATTGATGTCCTTCAGGGGACATTAGTAGGACGTTCAGGACAGAGTCAGGCTGTCAGGTGGTAAGAGGTTGGTGTCTAGGACCTTTGACTCCTACTCCAGATGGCGCCATAGCTGGCAGGGTCATGGAGCCTAGACACCACAAGGCTTTTAGAAGGGGTAGGAAGTGTTTCCCCCTCCCCTCCCCCACCTGCAGGGATTCCGGACCAGGACACCAAGGAGTCTGGTGGCCTCTGTGCCTAGGACTCTCATTCTGCTCCCTCCCCTACAGTTCCAAATCTCAGTGGCAGAGAGAAGGGGGCGGGGCTCAGTGTTGTAGGCCCCTGGAGTTGGCACCCCCTCAGAAGAATTTGGAAAATAGAAGGTCTTGCTTAACTCATATATGCTTAACTCTTGTACTCAGAGCCCCCCCCCGTGTGTGTGTGTGTGTGTGTGTGTGTATGTATTCTGCACAGGGAAGGGTTTACCTCAAAAATTCTGCTTTGAAAACTGCCTCCTAGCTGGGTGTGGTGGCACATGCCTTTAATCCTAGTACTCAAGAAGCAGAGGCAGACCAGTCTTTATGAGTCTAGGGCCAGCCTGAGCTACATAGCAAGTTCCAGGACAACCAGGACCACGTAGAGAGACACTGTCTCAAAAACAAACAAACAAACAAAAAATAACAAATAAAACAAATAAAAACAACCACACACACAAAAAAAAACCTGCTTCCTTAGGAAATGTTAAATGTTCAGTATGATCACGTCCCTGAACCTCAGTGACCCTCCAGATATGTCCGACAGCACCCGGCTTTGGAACTACCTGAATAGCTCGAAGTAGATGGCAAAGCTGGGGCCACTTGGGGACCACAGGTTAAGGCCACTGAGGAGAAATACTCAGGCTTCAGAAAGACCCTGCAGGAAGGTAAATTAAAAGCTGCACAAACCACGAAGAGACTTCTTGGTGTTGGATAACAGGTGGCCTGAAAGGGCCTCCCAATCTAGGGCTGAAAAGACCACTGTTGCTTGGAAAGAAAAGGGGAAGTAGGTGAGTAGTCAGTGTGCCCACCTCTCATCCCAGCTCTGTAGTGCCTGCATTTGTCAAAATAAAAAGTTGGAGAGAACGATGCTTTCTAAAGAACCAAGGCGACAGAGCTCGAATCGTCCAGGAACCTGGTGGTCCTTCCTGCAATTTGGGCACACATAGGAGCTCAGCCATGTTGGTTCTCTAGTGCAATTATAGGGACAATGTATTTCTTAGACCCAGATGTGACTTTAAATAAGGCAGCAGAGTCCCTAGGGGGACAGAAATGTGGCCGAGCTGGAGCAATTTGTTTGTTTGTTTTTGGAGACAAGATTTCTCTGTGTAATAGTCCTAGCTGTCCTAGAACTCAGTCTGTAAACCAGGTTGGCCTTGAACTCACAGAGATGCTCCTGCCTTTGCCTCCCAAGCGCTAGGATTAAGGCATTCACTGTTTGCCACCACTGTCAGGGCCTGTGATACCTTTTAAAGCCACAAATGCAGACTGAGAGTACATAGAAACCACGGGCACGGCTCAGATGTCAAGAGGGGATCTGAAGATGCTCTCAGGTGTCGGGGAGACCTATAGGCCTCTTTGGATCACACGTACCCACCACTGGCTCACTTAGCCCTAAACACAGGCACTTGGCTTCATTGTATCCATGAAGCAATAAGCTAATGGGAGACATGAAATGGTCTGGAAGTTGACTGTAAATGATGGACTTGCATGGTCCCCTACACAGCAGGTGGAACCTGACCTGGGACCCCAGGTTGCAGCCAGACTCTGTCAGAAAGGCAGGACCCCTCAGTTGCGTGTCTTGTCCATCTCCACACTCATTTAGTGGCTAGCGCCTCACACTCTGCATCTGGCTTTCCTTCTGACCACTTTGCATGTGGATAGTTCGGGAGTGTGCAGCCTACACGAGGATCCAGTCTAGGAGGATCAGGTTACTCTTCCCCAGGTCTGGCAGCCTGACTCCTGTTTCTGGTCCTTAACAAAGTCACTGAGGAATTTTCAAAAGGTACTGTCTCAGGCAAGCTGTGAGAGAGTCTAGCAGGCAGCTGTGAGGGACAGGGGAGCTAAGAAGGCAGAAGGCCCTACTGTGACTTCCTTCTATGCTCTTGGGAGCCCCAGTCTCCCCTGCTATGTTCCTATCTGGGTTGGCTGCCACCACTAATCATGCCCAGCCTTTTCCAAGGAAAAGACTATGACAGGAAAGTCGGACTTCGCCATTTGGACCTTGCCTTGGAGGTTAGCAATGAGAAACTCTGCTTCCCACATCTTGAGGAAACAGCACAACTCCATATTGATTCTTTAACAATATTGCTGTGTGACTTGGCTCTTGGGGTTGGAGAGATGATGCCACAGTTATGAGTGCTTGCTGTTCTTGCAGAGGACTCAGATTTGGTTCCCAGCACTCACAGGGTGGTTCACAACCATCTGCAGCTCTAGTTCCTGGGGATCCAAATCACTCCTCCGGCCTCTGCAAACAAACAGTAGACATGCATGCATGCAGGCAGAACACTCGTGCACGTAAAATAAAAATAAATAAACCTTAAGAAAATGTTAAGCACTGCAGAAACGTTATTAAAAGTTAGGAGTCATATATAGGGATATTTGCAAGTTTAAGGTTAAAAGAATTTGTATTTTGCTTGTTGGTTTTTTGAGACAGGGTTTCTCTGTGTAGCCTTAACTGTCCTGGAACTCACTGTGTAGACCAGGCTGGCTGCTTGGCTCAAGTTTAATTTTTTAAAAATATTTATTTATTATGTATACAATATTCTGTCTGCATGTATGCCTGTAGTCCAGAAGAGGGCACCAGACCTCATTCCAGATGGTTGTGAACCCCCTGATGTGGGTGCTGGACTCCAGCTCAGGTCCTCTGGAAGAGCAGCCAGTGTCCTTAACCATGGAGCCACCTCTTCAGCCCTCGCTTGTTTTTCTTTTATGGTTTTGTCTGGGTTAAAGGAGCTTGTCCTTTAACAGCCATCCTGAGATCCTACTAATGGCTTTAATGAAATGATGGGGCAAATTCCGCAACAACTGAGGCACCCTGCTTGACAGTTGTGGTGTTTCTTAGAGGCATAAGGGCTCTCTCTAGGTGTGTGGTTCAGGACAGTGAGCCTTTTCTTTGTAATGTAGAAATAATAGGCAGACGTGGAGTGGAGGTGATGTCTATAATCTTACCATTCAGAAGGCAGAAACAGGGACATCAGGAATTCAGGGCCATCCTTGGCTACATAGCAAGTTTGAAACCAGCCTGTGGTAACATGAAACCCTGTCTCAAACAAGAAAACAAATGATTTAACTACTACAAGTTTCTTACCACTGTTCTTCAAATCTAAAACCGTAAAGGAGAATTCCTTTGTCTGTGTGGGAAGGTCCTTTTGATGCAGGATGGCCTGTGTCTTAGGTGCTACCTCAGCCTTCAGCTTACAAGTCTGGGATGTCCCCTATTCCTAAGACCTGGGTACCTCCCCTGCTTCCTTCAGCTGTGCCACCCCATAGCCTGGGCGTGGTCTGTTGCTGCACCTCATGCCCAGCAACGCCCCCCCACCATCCATCGCCTCCTCATAACCTGACAGGGGTGGGATATGAGGCCCTTGGCCCCAGTGACCCTGCTCTGGCCTCCCAAATCCGACAATATTACAACGGATTTGCGTCCCTGATGAATAATGCAGAGTTAAATTACATCCGTTCTGGCTTGAATTTTCATATTCCTATCTCTCATCTCCATAAAGAATTTCTACTTGCAGCTTCATGGGGTTGCCTCTACCAGCTGTGCGGCGTTCCTAATGAAATTATTCCTGCAGCGGGCGAGGTGGGCTTTAGGGCGGCCCGCCCACTGGGGGAAAAGGTAAAAAGCCAGAGTTCAAATTATTTATCTCCCTAATAACTTAACAGAGCGCATGTATTATGTGTCGGAGGCCAGCAGCTGTAGGGGCCTCAAGCAGCTCTGGCAGCAAGCTGTGAGGAGGCAGGAGTGGAAGCCACCACCAGGGCACAGCTAGAACAAAGGTGGCACCGCAGTGACAACCCTGACACGGGCTGGGAGAAGGGGTCCCCGAGCTCTAGCTCCGCAGCATAGGATAGAGATCGCAACCTCCTGTGGGTGGCTGCACCTGCAGCCCCTTACTGAGTGCAATGGCTCCCCAGAGGCTGCCAGGAACTACCAGGGGCTCAGTATCCACAGGCTTCCTGCCTAGGCAGCCATAGCATAGGTGCTCAGAAAATGAGGAATGAAGGAAGTGGCCCAGCCCAGGAGCAGGGCAGTTCTGGGAGGAGGAAAGCCTGCCCCCAGGAACCTGAGGTTCAGCCAGCCAGAAGGAGGTGGGATCCAAGGCAGTATCAGAAGAGGTCCAGGGAGACAGCTGCCCAGGGAGTGTCAGTGGGAGACTGGGAAGACACCCAAGGCAAGGAGCCTTTGAGCCCAGAGGAGGCAGAAGCTTTGGAAGGGAACAGCCAGGAAGATGCAGGGCAGGGTTAAGGATCCTGAAGCACACACACCAGATGCAGACCACCTTCCGGGTTAGAGGCAGTCTGCCCCTGGCTCTCTTCCCCCAGACACTTCCAGCCTTCGCAGGCCTCAGTAGCCATTTCTTTGGGCTCCCACACGTCCCAGCTGGGCAAGCTGAACTAGAAGAAACTCAGGCTTAGCCCAGCTCCTCAGTTGGCCTTATCCTGCATCTTGGTCCATGGCCCCCAGACTGCAGCCGCTCAGGAGACACCAATAGCTCCCTGTCTTGTACTTATAGCCACTTAATTTGTTTGAGCGGATGGCCCCCAATATATCTCCAAATATTGATCAGTGTTGGGCTGATAGAAGTTCAAGCTCACAAGGTCTCGCTCTTTGACCCCCAAATAGGGTATGAATCTCAATCGAATAGACTGATATTCACACTTGGCTCCTATGCACAGGCCGGAGGCTGCGGGAAAAATCAATGAAGAGTGCTCAAGACTCACGATTTATAGAACACCTGCCATTTTAATATTAGAATAAATGTTATATTGCACAGGGGGAGGGGGGTCACAGGAAAATATTTCTTAGAGAGCTGTTTCTGTTGGAGAATGATGTGCGTGGGATTTTATGAAGTTGAATTTATAGACCTCATTTGGGCTTATAATTTAAAACTCTTGATGAGAAAGACATTAAGTAGAGTGCTTGGGTGGGGGGGAGGGGCTGGACAAGTGGGTGGGCCAGAGCCAGAGTGAGTGCTGGCTGGGGCATGGGGCCAGGAGGCCATCTCTGCCAAGACCTATGCAGCTAGACATGGGGTCACAGCAGGCTCAGAGAGCTGGGCTGGGTGAGGGCCAACAGGTCAAGTGGCAGAGCAGCCCAGGTATCTCCTTCCTAGGGTCTCAAGACTCCAACCCCAGAATTCCTGGCACAGCAGACCCTGGAGGGTGAACCCACTTGCAGAGATTCTTACACACACATGTATATAGATACATGCACGGATACACATGCTCTAAATATACACGTGCACAGACATGTGCTCACACTGAGTGTGCACCCAAGTACATGCTTACACACACAGGAGCACCCAAAAAGACATTCATATACACAGTTATGCATGCATTCACTCACTTGGGCACACATGTGCATGCACACACACACAAACACAAGCACATGTGCCCATTTTCTGCCTGAATACCCTCTGGGTCTGAACATTCACCTGCTGCTCCTCAGGGACCTTGTGTTACACCTCAATGCTCTTTTTCAGACAAACTTCTAGGAAAGGGGCCTGGGCTCTGGAACCAAGTGCTGTTTTGAAGGCCATTGAAGGAGTGGACTGTTAGGGATGGCGCTGCCTCAGAAGGGAGCGGATTTCTACTAAGACAGCAGCGCGGAGACCAGACCATCATCTCACGGTAGCCCGATACCTCACAGAGGGGACCCACAGTAGCCTGAGTGAGAAAGAACTGTGCCTGGGAGGTCAGTCCAGGGTCCCAGAGGGTCTCTTTGGGACACTTGTCCCTTCCATAGCCTATTTCTCAGCTGGGATTAGTCAGGGCCTTCTGTGAACCCTCTGCTTATTTGTGGCTCTCAATACAGCCCTCGCCCTCAAGGCTGTTTCCCCACATGTAACTGGGGAGGTTTAGCTATCTATCCTTCTGTGCCTGTTGGTCTGAGAGTCTAGGACTCCAGGCCCAGTGTCTGATCTGGAATCTCCTGAGGGCTCAGCTCAGACTGCATCCTGCTCCTTTGAAGATCCTGCGGGATGCATGCTTAGAGAGCCTGTGTCAAGTTCTAAAACAGAGATTCTCCAAAAGGGTGGCTGATAGCCAAATCTGGCTTCTCCAAAGGAGAGGATGATAGCCAAACCTGGCAGGATTCTGGCAGGACCTAAAGGGTTAGGGGATCCACAGACAGGGGAGCCACAGACAGGGGAGCCACAGACAGGGGATCCACAGACAGGGCAGCCACAGACAGAGCAGCCACAGACAGGGGATCCACAGACAGGGCAGCCACAGACAGGGCAGCCACAGACAGGGCAGCCACAGACAGGGCAGCCACAGACAGGGCAGCCACAGTGTATTCTCTTTCATTACTCCGAAGCCATTTCAAAAGTCTAGGCCCAACCTGCTTACCTACCTACTGTCTTCCGTTAGTGTCACACTTAAAGGGAAGTCCAATGCTCATACCTCATAGGAAAACTACAGAACCATAGGAAAGAGCAAGTCCGGGAGATCCGGCCCTGGGTTGGAGGCAGTAGCCTCAACTTGAACTACCCTCAGCTCAGCTCCAACTTCAGAAAAGGCCACTTGCTGCCTGCCTAGCTTATCCCTGGTCCTGTAAGTACTGGCCACTTTCCCGGGTTGGGGGACCCACTTCAACTGCCCAGCAGGGAAGTCTGCATCCACAGTTGGGAAGTGGACCCCTCACCACCACAAAGACCTCTGCCCCCTTCTCCCAGCCTGCCCCAATGATTAGGGCTGACTCTATGTGACCTGCAGGCACCCAGGACAGCAGGGCAAGGAAGAGAATGGGGGTGGGGGTGGTAAGAGTGTCCCAAGCAACAACTGGGTCCCAGGACTGCAAGGGGCACACTATGAGTGGAGCGCCTCACACCGGACCTAGCTGATTCTCTGAATACAACCCGCATCTTCCCAACAACATAGAAACCCACAGTGCTGTTTTTATCCTTCCTCCAAATGCCACCTGCCACAGGTTCCTGCATCTGGGAATGTCACCTCCTCTCTGGCTCTGTTTATAGGTGATCAGCTGCTGTCTTTGCTGCGCTGCAGCCCCAGGCTCCAAAGCCCCTGGGGTGTAGGAACCATGCCTCCCCACCCCCATGCAGCGCTGGGCTCTCTAGGCCGCTGGTAGCACTTTAATCACAAGCGCTCTGGCAGTGGCCTGGGAGCCATTGGCCGCGTCTCTCCCTCCGTAATGAGATGAGGGCTCTGTCTTGTACTTCCGTCTATAAACCCTGCCCACTGCCCACAGCACCACACGGGGTGGAGCAGGCATATTTTACATTTTCAACTTTATTAAAGGAGTGGGTTGAGCTGGGGAGACTGCCCCCTCTCCGTAGTCCATTCTGCCCCCGGAGGTGATAAATCTCCAAGCCTGTGATTTGTGGCTCTGAGCTCCCAATAAATTAAATCTTTCTCGATGAAAAGGTTGGCACTCTCTGCTCAACACAGGTCACCAGTATTCGTCCGAAGTCAGTGGGCTGGGAAGCAGGCACAGTGCCCAATCTGTACTGTCCGTCCCCGCCAGTGCTCTCCTGGAAGCTTACTCTGGGTCCTGAGGAAAGGCGGTGAAGAATCATTCAGATCATGGACAGAGCTGGGTCCTCTACACCAAGGGACCCCCAGACAGGTCTAGGGTCCCCCTTTAGACCTTCACTACCAGAGGACATTTGGTTCTTAGTCTGAAAATTCTAAACTCGATTTCAGAGATGAAGTAAGCTGTTGTTGCCAGCAAAGAAGGTATGAGCCAGACAGGCGCGCGGGGGGGNTGCTGCGCTCAGGCAGTTCTCTCTGTAGCTTCTCCCAGCACTCTGTTCTCCACCTGTGAAAGGAAGAAGTAGCCACCCAGGGAGCTGGCACCGTGCCTCAAGTACAGTCCTCACTTGGGGCCATGTTTAAGGCTAGGACCTAAGAGGATGAAGCTGTCAGAGAATAGAGGAGTGAACCCCAGACTCCAGGTCTTGCTGCCAGCTGGCCCTTGGCTCACTAGTGGATGTCAGTGCCCAGGACAGGTTGGTGCTCCATCAGCTTCCTCTCGGACCAAGAGAAGCCCATGCCCACCAGAGATGAGCTCCCTGCCTTTCCGGGGAGGAGCAATGAGGGCTGTGGGGCTGATGATAGAGATGTCACATAATCATATAAGACTTTAAACACAGCTCCCCACTGTGTTTAAACTTCAAATCTGTGTCAGTGACCGAAAGGTCTGCATTTTGGAACAAAAAGATTTATGGCCCTAGTTAACACCTGACCCCCAAGGAAAGTGCCGGAATCACTCTGTACAGAGTAGCCTTGCAGAGTCTGAGGAAGCTGGGGCCCGTCCAGGAGCCAAAGTCAACACTGCTGGGCCCTGGTGCTCCAGTTTCAGGTGGTGGGATTGACTGGGGTCCTGGAGCTCACATTCTTGATGGGCAGGGGCTTAGGCACTGGCACCAGACACAAAAGCCTTAACCCCAGCTTCCTGGACTCAGGTTGCAAAACCATTACGTTGATTAATCTAACTGCTTGCAAAGCTCTGGCCTCTTTGGCTGATTGCATTGGGTGGCCCCTCCTGCAGCCCCCCTCAGAAGTCTTGACTATTTATTCTGTTTTGATTGGAGGAGTGAGGGGCTGGGCCAGGTCACCCTGCTTTGGGGAGGGTGGGTGTGGGAAGAAGGAAGAGGCCGATGGACACTTAATTGCCATACAAGATATCGGCATTGATCCTCAAGTGGACAAAACAGACACACCTTGTCTCCTGGTCTAGGCCCTGCTCAGGGAGGGAGCAAAACAGGGAAGAGCCTGGGTCAGGGGACTTTGTGCTTAAACTCCAGGGAGCCAGGGTTGCACTTCCTGACTACTTATTGCCTGAGCCAGCCACCTGGACACACACAGAGGGGAGGCTTGGGAAGGCCTCTCCTCGGCTTCCATAAGCACAGGTTTTGCCTGCTGTCTTTCCCATCTGAAGTAGAGTCAGGCCAGCCTGCGCAGGCAGCTGAGCTCATGACTGGCAGCAAGTCTCCAGCACACTATAAAGTCCCTGCTGCATGCTCCTCCCGCCCTGAGGGTCAGTATCTCTTCAATATGTACTCCCCACGCCCCTGCAAACCTGCTCTTTTCTGAGACCACCCACCCATCTCCATGCCTGCTCTGCCCTCAGGGCTTACCCCACTGGGATCACACAAGTGAGCTACAAGTCTGTGTGTGATCTCATAAGTCAGGACAGGAAAGGGGGTAAGGGACAGAGTGAAGCTGGCATGGGTCAGATGGCAGAGCCAGGCTAGGGGTGGGGATCAAGAAACAGACAAGGATGTGGTGGCGCATGCCTTCAACCCCAGCACTAAAGGGAGGCAGAGACAGGCGGATCTCTGTGAGTTTGAGGCCAGCCTGGTCTACAGAGTGAGTTCCAGGACAGCCAGTACTGTTTCACAGAGAAACCCCGTCTTGAAAAAACAAAAAAGAAAGAAAAGAAACAGACATGGGTTTCAGGTCTATATAGAAGTATCCTGAGACTAATGCCACAGTTACCCCCATTATGGTTCAACCCAAAGGGAAATATTAGCCCTGGACTCAGATGTCAGAAGCCTAGGTGTGATGGGACTGTGTTCTCTGAGTTCTGCCTCTCCCAGTTCCCATGGCTCCACTATCCCTCAACTCTGGCATCCCAACCTCTGCCTCTGTTGTCATGTGACAGCCTTGCTGTGCTTCTCTGAACTCTTTCTTCCTCTGCCTGTCCCTTTAAAGACAGCTATCATCAGATGAAGCTCATCCTGATCCTGAATCTCATCCACAGAGAGCCTTTCCTAAACAAGGGCTAGGGTGAGACTTGGACAAGTCTTGGGGCACAATTTAGCACATTGCTATGGGAGCCTCCGTTCTGCTGTGGGACAAGCTCGCCCTCCCATCTACCTAGATGGACATATCTATCTTCATTTAAAGTAATGGCAAGGCACTACAGAACCAGGGGCTCTGGGCACCCCTGTCCACTTTCTGGCCTAAGATTTTTGGGGCTCCTTCCCACTATATTCAGGCAAACCTGGGACAAGGAGGCCATGGACTGTGGGTACCTGCATGTGTCTGCTCTCCTAAGCAGACTTGGTCTCACAGAGCCTTGCTCCAGATGCCTTTGGTGGCCCTGAGTCCCTCTTCAGGTGGGTGTTCTTTCTTACCCAGTCTCCATCATTAGCACATAAAAAACTGGGTATGTGGCTCAGCTGGCAGAGTGTGCCAAATAAACATGAAGCTCTTGCTCTGATCTCCAGCACTGTACAGTCTGAGTGTGGTGGGCACTGCCTATGACCCCAGCACTCAGCAGATAAAAGCAGAAAGATCACACATTCAAGGTCATCTTTGCCTTCATAGTAAGTTCAAGGCCAGTCTAGACTACAAGAGACCCTGTTTTAGAAAGGGTAAGGGGAGGTGGATCATGGAATGGCTACTCTTTTTGGTTTTTGGTTTTGATTTTTTTGAGACAGGGTTTCTGTGTGTAGCCTTGACTGTCCTGAAAATCACCCTGTAGACCAGGCTGACCTCAAACTCATAGAGATCGACCTGCCTCTGCCTCCCAAGAGTTGGGATTTAAGGTGTGAGCCACTATTGCCCGACAGAATGCCTACTCTTAAGTGTCCTGACTGCCTCTTGGGGTCATTAGTAAGGTACCAGGTAATAACTATGTCTTCTCAGGTGTATAGGCTGAGGCCTGCCCCGGCCAGAGGAACCAAGGACCAACACAGCCCCACTGTGGGCTTTGGGGGGGGCTCGCTTGTACATCAGCCTTTCTGCTCCTCCTCTTTACTCTGCATAGTGTGTCAGGTCAAAGGCCACCTGGTCAGTCAAAAAGACTGAGAGAAAACCTCAAACTCTCTCCCCAACAGCGCTGCAGCAAGGCCTCCCCTCATGCTCACCTGGGAGCCTCCACAGCTCTGGCCTCACTGTTGGCAACCTGGAACTTCCTCCAGCTTGGCAGGGTCCTGTGAACATCTGTGCATGGGGACCATGACCTACTTGTTCAGTGAGTCAGCTGAGCCTCAGAGGCCAGGCAGTTTGTTCAAGGCCACATGGCACTAATGTCATAGACCTGTTTGCCTTCCTGCCCTACCTCCCACACCCACAAGTGAAGTTCAACCACACACAGGTCTGGAGCCACGGGGCAGGGGCCTGACACCGCCACAGAGATCCCACTAAGCCTGAGGCTGGGGAAACAAGTTCCAGGGTGCAGGAAGCAGATTCCACAGACTCCTGCATACCATGTGCAGAGGCAGGGGAGCTTCCTCAACTTTCATCTTGGTGCCACCTCCTTGGGGGGGCGGTTGGTGCAGGTGATGGGCGGGGCTCTGAGAAGAGTGGGCCATGCCGATCCAGGACTGGCAGGGGAGAGGAGGCTGCCAAGGGGTTTCTGGTGGCATTGGGTTGCACAGCAGGGAAATCGGACCCAAAAGAGCAGCATCTGAGAAGGGCAGAGCCTTTGTTTGCTCCGGAGGTGAACCGCAGCCACTGGCCTCACTCTGCCTTCCTGCTGACTTAACCTAGGCTTTTTTCCGGGAAGCCCCCTAGCAGGAATTACCTGGGCTTTGGTTACAGTTCCCGGGCCTCAGCCCTGCTAATGAGCTCAGGTACAGGTGGTGAGGGCAAGCAGGAGGCTGTTTCTGTGCAACCCTGGGAACTTTCCCATGAGCCCCACTCCTAACTCTGAGAGGCTTCCTGGGTGCCACCCTCTGGGCACTCATGAAGAGTGGGGAGGTGCGTGCTCACAGGTGGATCCCTAAGCTTGCAAGCTGGCAGCCAAGCAGAGTGCAAGACTCGCAGATAAGTGCTTTACAGACACCAGATGTGGTCCTTGTTCCTTGTTGAAGGCCTCTCCCTCCCTCCTCTCTCTCTCTCTCCCTCCCTCCC
>LOJH01013856.1:5443-24538 GCA_001685095.1 Ellobius talpinus
AATAATAATAATAATAATAATAATAATAATAATAATAATAATAATAATGAATAAAACTAAGCCTTAAATAAGGTAAGTTATGCAAGAGTCACTGGGACCTAGCCCTTGTGAATATAAGTAACACCTTGACAGATTATACTCTACCGATTATACAAGATTTATTATTTCCAGATATCAATTTTCAAAGTAGTTTTATTAGTTACTCAGATCATACTTTACATTAATAAAATACTTGTTAGAATAGTCACAGAAAGCATGAGGTACATACCACCTTCTTTTAAAAGCTCTGCTTTGTTTACAAACATGACTGTACACAGCAAACATGCTAGTTATATGAAACATGTATGTCTATTATGTAAAGCAAGATCATATTTGACTATATACCTACAAACATGCTAGCTATATGAAATATGCATGTCTTATGTAAAGCAAGATCATAAATATGACTACACATATAAACATGCTAGCTATATGAAATAGGTATGTCTGTTGCATAAAGCAAGATAATAAATATGACTCCACATATAAAAATGCCAATTATTGAAATATGGATGTCTGTTATCTAAAGCTAGATCATACTCATGACAGTACACATACAAACATGGTAGTTAAATGAAATATATATATGTCTAGTATGTAACGTAAGATTAACATTTTAAAAAGTATTTTCTAGTATATTTTTTCTCATACCTATGGGTAAAATTTATATCGTCACGCTCTTTAAATATAAACAGAACAATTTTTTCACTCACTTAGGTCAAATTTTAGAGTAATAGAAGACGTCACTGAAAAAGCTAAGCATAAACATTATTAGTGCAAGCATAATGAAATACATATACAATTTAGAGTAATATTTAAAGTAATATAAATACCTAGATGCAATTAAACACCTCACTCACTAAAGTCTAATTATTTTAATTTGCTGTTTAATTTAATCTTGGCCCTGTCTGCTTCCTACCCTACCCAAATGTGAACAGAATGAATTTACCCCATAAATTTTAATTTCGGCTTCTCATTTCTCCATTTTGTTTCTATGGCTCTCAGTCCCACCAGCTCTTAACCACATGGGTTGTAGCTGGAGGTCCCCTGTGCCAGGGGTCATCTATACACCAGCTGCTCTGGTTCTGCCCACTCTGGAGAAGGTCTTTCAGTGATGTGTGCACTTTCTCCTGTAGAGTTCAGACTATGTGCTCTTGTTAATAGCCTTTGAGCTGTGGCATGTTCACCATCATTTTTATAAATACTAAACCTAAATTTTCAAGACATCAGGGATGGGGTGGGTTTATGACCCCAGAAAGTCTTGAGATTATTCATAGTTTAGGATTTGCCCTGAACAGTGCTATCCACAAAGTACACAAAATCAAGTTCGAAATTCTGGGTATAAGCAACGTCAACAAACAAGACCATTGAGTAGTAAGGGAAAGAAAGGTTCGGTAAAGAAGTGATTTCTATTGGCATGTGTGACCTGTGTATGATGAGGGATTCATACACTGTCTAGGAACCCACAGAACCAGGCATTTGAACTAACTCATGATCCATAAAGCTACAGCGCTTTGCATCAGGTCGAGAATCTGTCCCCTGGAAAAAGGAAAAGGTCTCTAGACACTGTTACCTAGGTTTTCTCGTTGATCCTCACCTTCTGCCAAAGGGAAATTTTTAAGGACTCAGGGATTAAAGGAAGGAATGCTGAGTGAGCAGGAAGCCAGGAGGGAGCCTCCCCTGCACAGGAGGCTGTAATCTCACTCACATAGCTTTCAAATTCCTTTGGGTTCAGAGTAGAGTGGGCATCTCCTAGAAAATTCTGTATCATCATATCCCAAAGAGCACTTTGTGCAATTGTGCCGTTCTCTGTTATACATTTAGTTAATGGGAAGTTATACAAAGGAGAGTGAGTTTTGCTCCCCCAGTGATGCATGGGCTGAGTGATCTCTGGAGAAAGTTGACTGCCCTCAAAGCCTCATTTGACTTTTGGGTCTCATGGGTCTGATGCTGTAGCCCCAGCTTTCCATGCTGCAGGGCTGCTAATTAGCCTGTGTGGCTTTTTGTTCATTAAGGAATCTAACCTTGTCATCTGTGCTTCAGGTTACATGTTTTGCCCCTAGTACCCCAGCCCTTCAGAAGTTTATGGGAAGTCTAGAGCTAGAGAAACTCATTTTCATGTGACTATCACTAAACTTTCTGGTATGATTCTTGGGAAGAAGTTGATTGAATGTTGACATGTGATTCTGAACCCAGGAGTCTGTCCCTTGTGTCTAGTTTACATTGTATCATTGATGTATCTATGTGAATTCCGAAGTGAGTATGTATCAATACTATATTTTCTTTTTAAAAAATTCTTTCATTAAAATTTTATTGTAAAAATCTTGCTAAAAAATGAAATCACACAGCAAAAATAACCATACTCAAAGTCTGCATGCATATCAGAGAATTTCTATATGGTTAGCATAGCCATTCTCAATATTTTCTGAGGTTTTTGTTTGTTTGTTTAATTATGTGCTCTATTCTTCAATATTACTTTATTGTATGAATTTTGGAATATTGGGATGACTCTAATTGAAGCACATTTTGTGTTGTAACTTGAAAATACCGTGTAGTTCATATTCCCTAGAAATGATAATATTCTTACTTTTTTATATGACTATCAGTTTTATGTTTGGTGCTGTAATCAAATCCAGGGCCTCAAGCATGCTAGGCAAGTGATCTACTAAGTAATACCCTTATTTCTTTCTAAAATATTTAGTTATAGTATTCTTTTCAGTAGTTACATCTAGCATCATTTATCAGCCCAACATTGTCCTAGGTGCTGGACCAAATAACAAAATGTTCCATCTTCTCTAAAGACTTCCTGACAAAGAGAAGCTGTAGAAAAGCATCTGAGGTCAATACAGTAGCGCCTGAGATATGCCGTGCTAGGTAGGTCTAAAAAAGCTTCCCTGAGTGTGCAGTACTTTGCTGAATTTTAAGAAAGACCAAGTCAAGGCATTTGGTGGGGTGCAGGAACATGTGAAAAGGAACATGTTAGCCAGTGGTTTGTAGGCACAGGACGCCTAAGAAGCCGCTGTGTGGATCTGGAGAAGATGGTAAGCACAGGCACGGAGTAGCATGGAGGGCCTGGATCATGAAGCAGGTATTTCATTTGAATTGTGTTGTCAGTGGGGATCAAGTGAAGAAAAGCAACATTTGGCAGGCCTGTAGGAAGCAAGCTTGGGGGGCTAATATCTTTGAAGACCCTAGTGCTGCTCTGAAGGAACCTTGTGTGGAGAGACAAGGGAAAGGATAGGATGAGGAGGTGTAAGTCCCAGTCCAGTGTGCACCACTTTGCTTCTGTTTCCTTCAGAACTCCCAGTATCCACTACCTAGGTTTTCTTATTTTGTTGGTCATTGTCTTTGTGGTTTGACTCTATATTTGTAAGTATGCTTTCTGGTTTCTTGTTAAATCTACAGTACGAGAATGAATGAATGAATGAATAATGTCAAGTGTTTCTAAGTTCTGTTTTAAGAATAATCTAGATCTTTAAAACTTCAATAAGGAAAAAAATCTGTGATTGCCCAACTGGTTTATGTCAGCATTTTGGAAAGCATAGTAGTCTTTAGAGCAGTATTAGTGATGTAAACCCCCTGGAGTCTTAATGCCTGGTGCATGCTAATTTTGTACTTATCCAGGTGGAAGAAGGAGAGGAATAGCCAAAGCTATAGATAGAACAGAGGCATGTCAATTGCAACCTGGTCGCAGTTTGGGCCCAGCTCTCCTCACCAATCCCATACTGTGACATTGGTAGTTTATTTATTTATTTTTAACCTGTATCATATTAAGATCTAACTTTGACAAATTGCATTTTGATTTATAGTCTGTGCTTTTGGCTTGTGCTTTAATGGCATTAGCCAACTCTAGACACAGAATGAATTCATTATGTACCTTATGTATGTAAGTAGTAATACTTCCTTTTAATGAACATACGGTCACATCAAAGTGCTGTCGAGAGTGTTTCACAAAAGCATCTTTGTGCAGTACTCCTCAGAAGTTTGTCAAAGACTAATATGCTGTATTTTAACTTGCATTTTAATGGTGTAATATATTATAATTTTGCTCTCTCCTTAAGGTGAATAGTCTAGTATCGTCTACTTAAGTCTTGATTCTTAGGCTTACGTTTTTAATTAGAATTTAACATTTTGACATATAAATTTTATTTGTGACCCGATGAATTAAGAGTCCACAAAGTAAATTGACTTTGAATCTGTAAACTGAGCTATGTTGCTGACAAAGAATAGATAAGTCACTCTTTTCATATTGCCTGTCTATGAGAAATTCACAGAACCTACTTATACAGCCCTTTGGGGCAGCACTAAACCTTGGCATTGTCAACTAACAAGGTTCTTCTTCTAAACATTTGTTTCATTTTCTCTTTATTTATATGTATGTGCGTGTCTCTCTCTCTCTCTCTGTGTGTGTGTGTGTGTGTGTGTGTGTGTCTGCAGAAGAGAGAAGAAATCATCAGATCACTAGAGTCCCATTGGCTTACAGCAGATTGTAAGCCACAGGATGTGGGTGCTGGGAATGAAGCTTGTGTCCTCTGCAGGAGTAGCCAGTACTATTGACCATGAAATCTCTCTAGTCCCATGAACAAAGTACCCATCCTTAAACTGTGGGAACATTTTGACATTTGAAGACAGGGCCCTTAAGGCCAGATGGTAGGGAAGTGAATCAATCACTGGATGGGTTTAATGTCCATGTGGGCTCTGAGCAGCCTTCCATGGTGAGGAGCTTTGAGTGACAGCCACCTGTTCTAGCTGACACAGCATGGCAACTTTGTGTCCACGCTGTTCCCATCAGTGTACGGCTCTGGTCAGGACAGTCGTATTTTCAGTGGAATCAAAGGCATGATGGTAATCAACTTTCTGCCGCAGGAGGGGGTCTGTGTAAGGCACACCAGGTAATCCTTTGTGGTGGTAAGAAGCCAGTCCTTGGGAGAAAGACTAGGCAGGATGTTCAGGCTCTGTGGGAACAGGGAGGGCATGGAGGCAGGAAGACTTGTGTTTGGTATTTATTTATGGTGAACTGGACTGTAGCTGTAGAAACCACTAGTCACCCATGGTCTGAGGGTAAACAACAGTTTGTGGGCAGGTGATAGCTTTGGACAGGTGGGGGCTCCATGTAAACTGTCAGGTGTGGTGAAGGTTGACTGTGGAGCCTGCCTGTTGAAGGACGCCAAGAATGACTACAGGACAAGGTGACCTGGACTGTCTTAGGAACTAATAGGATTGTTCTGTCACAATAACCAGCATTTCTAGAGAGACCTTGAGAATTGCCAGGGACCTGAGCAAGAAGCCCTACACACAGAAACACAATATTCGATTCTTTTTACGTTTTGTTGTAAAATGAAAGCGAAAACATTGGTGAGAGCGGTATATCCCAGCTTTGTACATAAAACATTGGTGAGAGTTGTATATCCCAGCTTTATACATAAAATATTGGTGAAGTGGTATATCCCGCTTTGTACATAAAAAAACCCATTGGTGAAGTGGTATACCCCAGCTTTGTACATAAAACATTGGTGAGAGTGGTATATCCCAGATTTGTGCTTAAAACATTGGTGAGAGTGGTATATCCCAGCTTTGTGCTTAAAACTTGAGAGTGAACTAACATATTTTTATTTTGGTGAGGAGTTGTATAATATCTTATATTTGTAACTTATTTTTAAATTGTAGTGTTTAGAAGCCTAAGGTGCTAGGTACTATATACACATATACATTTTAACTTGAGTCTCACTACATATTACTACTTCATAGATAAAGGGAACATCATTTCATCATTTTAACATTAACTGAAACCTTTTTTTTTGAAAGAGCTATTTGGATTTTTTTTTTCTTTTTGAGACAAGGTTCTGCTAGGTAACCTCTACCAGTCTGAAATTTCTAATCCTGCTGTCTCAGCTTCCAGGTCCTAGGGTTATAGACTTGTGCCACTATTTTAAGCAAGAACTGTTCATGGTATTGTTTTATTGTAATTTATGTAATAGTTTATCTAAAAAACAGCTTATTTATTGAATCATTTCATTTGTAACCTCAGATAATTATTGAGTGTAAATTCCAAGCTGTAAATTATTGGAAACGTTTTTCTCCAGTCCAGGGAAATATTGATTACATATGTAGCTATTTCCCCCCTCCTGCTATCCCAAAGGGAAACGTTCTATATTACATGTTTATTTTATTTTCATCAACATATTTGTTTTCATATATGGCTATGGCGTTTGGCACATTATTTGATGTATAGTTACAGTATTGATAGCCTTTCCTTGTTAACTGTGTTGTACATAAACACCATGTCTTTTTGTCTGGAAGACAATTCAGATATTCTGTTATTAGCAGGGAGTGAAATTAGACTGAATTTTATAGTATTTTCATCTCTGCACCGTGTTTGCCTGAGCATGAGTATTGGTAAAGGCCCAGGATACCTGACTGTTCATTTCCCTCTGGTGATCAGGCTATGCAAGTTGATTGGCATTAGAACAACTCAGTCTGTGAATTGATTACTTTGAACAAACCAAACAAACAGGAAACAAAGCCTCAATACCTCCCTGCTTGCTAGGCATTGTTGTCCTAGCCAGAGATCAACTCCTGTGTGGTGCTGGGGCATAGAGTTCTTCCCCTTCTTCATTCTGCCAAGAAGCTAAGCATCCCATGAAATCAGTGACTCAGGTTGCTATTTAAAAAGGAGGTTCAGAAATAAAACGTATGATAGTAATCAAATTAAGATAAGGATTTTGTCAATAAAGGTTCAGACAGTGCTAGGATGTAGTTGATAGTTTTTGTTTATTTGGACGTTTTTTCCCCCAACATACACAAAGCCCTGGTTTCATCCCAGTACCCTGTAAACTGGTTGGTAACACACCTCTATAATCCTAGCACTTGGGAAGTGGAGGCAGAATATTTTTCATTGAACATTATGTAAAAGGAGAGATAAGATCAATTTACTAGAAGGCAATCTTTGTTGAAAAAATTAAGAAACTACCACAGTCATGTGTTCTCAGTTTGGTCATTTCAGAGGCTTAGTAGATGGGCAGAGAAGTTGCTCTCAGCTGCAGTTTACAGATGAGAAAGCAGACCTTAGGAGGCTCTGAGCCTGGTGGTGTGGTGGGAGGGTCCCAACCAGGTGTGGCCAGTTTTCGGGCCCCACTCTCCCTGGAGGACTTCAGCTCTTCCTAAACAGGCTTTTCAGATAATCTGGACCCTTGGCCCTGGTCAGAATGATTTGATAACAACTTGATAAGGGGTGGAATCTTCTGTGATTAGAGAGAGAAATCTGATAAGAAACCGACTCAGGGACAAAACAGATAAAGGTTCTCAGAAGGCTGCTTGCAGTTAGAATCCCCTGGCTGGTCCTTAGTGCAGGGTACCATGTGTTTATTATGTAGGTCACACTCTGAGTCACCCCTGGGGTTGGCTGTTCCTGCATCTTGTAAAAAAGTATTCAGAAAAATAAAAAGGATGGGTATGCGTTATGTTAGTGAAGGAGTTCATTTATGTTGGCCTGTCCTGTGAGGAAAGGTGGTTTAGTTATGTAAAAGGAACTCTTTTGCCTTGTTATGTAATTAAGTTGTTAGTTTTTTAGTTGGTTTATGTTAAATTTGGGAATAGAAACGGCTGTAATTTAAAAAGCAGCGCGCGAGAGAAAGATGCCTTGTGAGAGAAGCAATGTAGAAGTTCTTTTGTTTTATTAAGGGAAAGGGAACATAAAAGGAGGAAAGGGGAGCGGGGAGACCGGCCTCTGGGGACAGGAGCAGCAGAAGAGAAGAGAGATGCAGAGAGAGAAGGGAAGAGACAGAGACAGGCAGAAAGACAGAGAGAAAGTAACAGACAGACGAGGGAGGGAGGGAGGCAGGGAGGGAGGCAGGGAGAGAGAGGAGGTGGGTGGGGCCCTTTTAAAAGGGAACATAGTGAATGTGCACAGGAGGAGTTCTTAGTGGCTACAGCTGAGGACGCATCCTGTCAGAACCCAAGAGCAGGCAGATTCCTGAATACTAACAGAAACCTTAAAAAATAAGTATTGCTGGGCAATGTAAAAAAAATCATTTGGGTCTACCTGTGGCAGGGCATGATAAGAAGTCTACACGTGGCAGGGCAGGATAAGAAGTCTACCTGTGGCAGGGCATGATAAGAAAGTTGAGGCACAGAGCATGGGGCTTGCCCATTTTAGTGACATGTAGCAGATACTAAGAGTAAAGGAATTATTTTCTCATTCCTCTCGCTCCCCCATCTGTTCATCCCCTTCCTCCTTCCTAGTCCTCCTTTTTGGGGGGTCTTCCAGACAGGTTCTGTCTATGTAGACCTTGATGTGGGATTCCCCTATGTATGCTGTGAATATATTTTATTACCGTTGGTTAATAAAGAAGCTGCCTATGGCAGGGCAGAATATAGCAAGGTGGGAAATCCAAGCAGAGATAGAGGAGGAAGAAGGTGGAATCAGAGAGATGCCATGTAGTTGCCAAAGGGGGAAGACACTGGAAACTTACCAGTAGGCCAGAGCCTCATGGTGATATAGATTAATAGAAATGGGTTAATTTAAGATGTAAGAGCTAGCTAGGAATGCGCCTGGGTCATTGGGCAAACAGTGCTGTAATTAATAGAGCTTCAGGTCTGGGAAGCCAGGGAACAGAAAAATAGTGTCCATTTACAAGTCCTGGCTCTCTTGGAACTCTTCATAGACCAGGCTGGCCTCAAGCGCCAGAGATCTACCTCCCTGCCCTGTCTCCTGAGTGCTGGGGTTAAAGGTGTGCACTACCATGCCTAGCCTTTCTTCTAACATTTTCTTGATTTTTCTCACTATCTAGCCTAGACTGGCTTTGAATCTGCTATTCCCTTGTGTTGTTATCCACAATGCTGGAATTACAGTTTTGACCCACTGTGCCGGGCAAGGGAAAGAGATTTTCTTTGGAAGATTCCTGTGACAACAGAAATGCTGGGAAGTCACAAAAGCCTAGCTTGAAAAATAAGAGACCAAAAATGATTTGTAGTACCCTGTCCCAGAACTGTGTTCTCTAGGTACATTGCCTCCGCTGCTGGCCCATCTGTCACTGTTGCAGTTAGAAAATGGGCAACGCTGCCACCAAGCCTCACTGCTATTTTACTTTCTTTTTTTTTTTAATCTTCAGCCCTGAAAGGAGGAAGGCCTGTGATTAGGGAGCCAGACTGGAGGCTGACCTTTCTTCTTCTGTGGGAAGGGAGCCTCTTGGCAAGGCTAATACATGAGACAGGGAACCAGGTAGACATTAGGAAGTCAGACAAGAAGCCACAACAAGTACTAGGCAAGTGCCTGCTGCTAATGATTATTTAAGGGACTGGAACTCAGCATTACCATTTGCCTGTGATACCATGTTTTATAGCTAATGTTGATTTCCTCTGTAAAAACCTGACAGAATTCCCTGCTTGTTATTATTCGTTTGTTTGTTTTTAAGAGGGAATGAAGAGTCCTGGATAAAGATTTGATAAGTTTAGTATTTTGAAACGATCTATCGTACTATCAGTTTATCAGTATCAGTTTCTTCTGGGTTCAATCCATCCTTGCCTCTTCCGATTTATTAAAAAAAATTCCACTTGTTTTTTGTTTTTTTGGGTTTTTTTTTGAGACAGGGTTTCTCTGTAGCTTTGGAGCCTGTCCTGGAACTAGCTCTTGTAGACCAGGCTGGCCTCAAACTCACAGAGATCCACTTGCCTCTGCCTTTCGAGTGCTGGGATTAAAGGCATGTGCCACTACTGCCCGTTACTTGTCAGTCATATTGAAAGGATAGTAAAGAAGGAAAAGCAACTTTCTTTGGAGTGAAGTTCAGAGATTTAGAAATGGGTTGTCATACATTAGAGGGAGGAAACATTTGTCAGACTGATGTCCAGTAAAACATTTTTTTTGTATGTGTTGATACCCATATTCCATGGAACACATGTGCAGGTCAGAGGACAACTTGGAGGAGTCGGTCCTGTCTTTCCATCATGTGGGCCCTGGGACTGAACTCAGTCATCAGAATTGGCACCAAGCGCCTTTACCTGCTGAACCATTTAGAAGTGAAAAATATTCAGTTTTCTTTAAAGCATTTTGACAATAACCATAACTATTTTCAAGACAGCATCTCTCTGTGTAGCACTGACTGTTGAGGTACATCTCAAAGAACTACTAAGAAACTCCTCTTTCCTTCTCTCTCTCTTTCATGCATGTGTTATGTGTGCATGGGTGTTCACGTGTGTAGGCACACATGTCAGCAGGTGCAAATAACTCTGGTGTCTTCCTTGATCTTTCCCCAACTTTTGTTTGGAATCAGGGTCTCGCTTGAACCAAGATTTCTTTGGTTGAGCTTGTTAGCCAGCTATGTTGTTCCAGGGACCCCTGTCACTACCTCCCCAGCACTGGTGTTGGTCTGTCAAGCCCACCCAGTATTTACATGGGTTCTGGGAATCTGGACTTCATGGTTATATAGCAAGGACTCTACCCACTGAGTCGTCTCCCCATGATAGTGGTGGTTATAAAGGGGCCTTGGATGGGATTGTAGTCAGATGAGGTAAGATCTGGAATCTGTAGGTATTGCACAAGGGTTTTAGGACATGCCTTTTACTGTAAATAAGTTTTCTGGTCAGATTCCTAGAAAATGATGTTTACCCATGGGAAGGAAGAATGTCCTTAATTGTGCTGGTGTCCTGAAATCTCCTTTGTCAAGGGGCTTCAGCCTGACTCTGGTACAGCAAAGTCAGGTGTTGCTTTGTAGAAACCAACCTTGACACTGAACACACATTTCCTGTGGAAGAAACTTGGCAAATCTGCCCCAGATTTAGGAAAGAAGCATTGATATGTCTGGAGCATTGGGTTTGGTTGCATTTTAAGGAAACTTCAGGGTAAAAAGAAAGAAAGTTTGCTATGACACCAGGAGAATAGAAACACGTGGCTGTCAAGAAGCTGTGATTTTACTCCCATAGCTCACATCCATAGCAATTGGATCAATCTGAACTTTTTGGTTTCTGCTTCCACAAATGGTACTTTGGTACCCAGTACAGAGGGAGTAACTGTTGAATAAAAACTACAGAAGGAATGAACCTCAAAAATCTTCTGCTCAATTTTCTTGGACGATGATTCTATGCTGTCTACAGCCTTGATGTCTGGATTGCGGCTCAGTGAAGGCAGCTCTTCTCCATCAGAACTGCTCAGGATGAAATGAGTTCAGAGCATTTTGTGAACCAGAAGAGTAAACTCGGGCTGTGAGGCTTCACAATTACAGCGTTTACTGAGCAGTCTCCTCCCTTTTAACTCTCCAACTTCATTTCAACTAATTTTTGTGACTTTAATCTTTTCACTTTTACTCTCCTAAAAAGTACTGAGAGGAAAAGAAGGAAGGAAGGGAAAAAAATAAAAAGAACTACTCTTGGCTTGTGCTAGAGAGAATGGATTGTCCTCAAGTAGGCAGGCACAGGGAGTGTTCATTGTAAACTAATGTATAGAACATTTCTGTACGAAAATAGCTAATGAATACCCAAAGCATTCTGTTGTTTGCATTTGGAATGAAGTTTCATTTTTGTTACTCTAGTTAGATTCCTAAGTGTCTGAGAAGTAGAAAACTCACTCCTCATTAGATTTATTTAAAACTTTTTTCAAGAAAGGAAAAAGTCCCAGGGGTATAGAAACTTTACTTACTTCAGTATGTCATGTTGACAATGTTTCCTTTACATGGGGCCAAAGATCACAGATCCACCCTGATTGCTAATTATTCAGACTGTAAATAGCTTATTCGAGAACTTAGGGTGAAACAAAAGAAACACGAAGGAACAAAAGGCCTTGGATAATGAAAAAGATATTGTGAAGAGAAAGGCCAGGCAGAATTATGATGCGGGTCACATCCTGTGCCTGCATTTAATTGTACCTTTGTATTAAATAATAAAAATGATTACATGTTCAGTGCAAACAGGTGTCCCTTCTTGAGAACTATAGTATGGATAAGTGACAGCAAATTACTCCAATTCATCAACTTGGAATATTATGCCTTTGGTTTTCTCCATTTTATATTAAAAGACTATAGTCTTATATTAGAAAACATTTTCTGAAAAAATGTACATCAACACAGGTTGATTAAAAAAACTTAATTTCTGGTAAACATGTAGGTGAATACTTTACAATCTCAGTAAGAGAAAAGTCATTTTGTAGGTAATACCTAGCATATTTGAGTCATACTGATACCAGACCTGTATTCCTGTACTTGGTACTTTTGTATAGGCTTTGGGTGTCAGTGTGAAATAGCCATGATGGGAGGTCATAACTGGTCTTCCTTAATTCCTTTTGTTAAAAAATGTATATGTTTGTCCACATGTATTTGTTTGTATCACATAGGTGCATTGTTCGTGGAAGCCAGAAGAGGGTGTCAGGTTCCAGGGAACTGGAGTTACAGATGGTGGTGAGGTTTCATATGGATTCTGGGAATTGAACCCGCGTTCTCTAACCATCTCTTAACCACTGAGCCGTCTCTCCAGGCCCTTCTTTAATTGCTTAAATCTTATTGCTCATACATTGGCGTTTATCTGTGTGGCTCCTCTGTTCTTGTCTAGGGTAGACTGGGTGATCTCTTGTTCTCTGCTAAACTTGAATCTGTTTGTGAGGTAGGTGTTGACTGAGTGACAGAGCTGATGTGGCCTGGGCTGGGATGACTGGTACAAATCACACTTTGCATCTTCCCCTGTGTCCTGCTCACCTGAGAATGTCCCTCCTTTTCACAGCTTTGGCAGAAAGTAGGAGGCCCAAGTCCTTTGAAAGTCTGCTTTTGCCATGGCTACTAGTATTCCATTGACTAAGCAATGTCCCATGTGGAATCTAGAATAAGAATGAAAGGGGACATGGAAGACTTATGACAAAAGTCATGGCTATGAGAAAGTGATAAGAGAGAGATAGAATTTGTAATATATAACACAGTTATACAAATGAAACATCATTAAAATTTCTAGACCAGTGAAAAAAGGATAATTTCTATTTTTTTTCTTGTTCTTCTGATTTCCTTGGTGAGACACTTTTATTTTTTGACTTTTCTTCCTTTTCTTTTTTCTTTTCTTGACACTGTCTCATTATGTGGCCTTGACTGGCCTGGAACTCTCTATGTAGACCCAGCTGGCTTCACAGAGATTTACCTGCCTCTGCCTCTCGCATACTGGGATTAAAGGAATGTGCTGCCATGCTTGGTTTGACTGAGAAGCAATACCTTGAGAAGAACAGACTCTCACAGGAACTGTGTAATTTCAGAAGCACCCAGCCTCTCTGTGAAGGACACATGAGACATACAAATGTTTTGCCTTATCCACATCCCTCCAGCCCGGTGAATGGTACCCGCATTTCAACCACGGCATCACCCTGTAACACGTTATCTCTGCTTCATTCCCTCCATGTATCCTGACCCCACCAGTTCTAACTCAGAAAGCACTTTCAATCAATGATTTTGGAAATTGTGTCGTCGGAATTCTTCATGAATGAATGAAATGAATTCTCATTTCCGCTTTTCCTTTTTAACCATGCTCCTCACATGCACGTAAAGCAGAAGTTAAGAATTTCCACACTCTGATGCGCACACACCTATTTCACTCAGTTTCCTGCCTTCTTCCTTTGGAAAGGGAAGTTTTAAATGTAATGGCTACATTAGATCAGCTTGACTTTTGTACATTAGCCCAACTGGAAAGGGGAAGCTGCTGGAGAGGTCACGGTGACACAGGCAGCCTGAGACAATGAAGCACGCTGTGAGGATTTTGTTGGAAATGGGGCCAAGGCTATAGAAGATTCTCTCTGGCAGGCATCTGGCCCCCGTTGCTCATCAAAATGATTGTGTCAGACTCAGGTCAGGGCATAGGCTGATGGGAGGAAATTCTCTTAATTGCAAACTGGCAGTTGGGTGAGGAAATCAGGACAGGTGTAATTTTAATAAATTAGTAAACGTTAGACTTTCTGTGCTAGTAGGTAGGTGGGAGTCAGGCACGTCTATTTATGCATGGGACTTTACACAGCCTGGGATCATTTAAAAGTATCTTGTACTAAAGGGATTGTAGGGGATAATCAGAGCACCACAGAATTGCACCAGCTAGTTTACTACCTTTTTATCTTTTCAATTTAGTTATCCTTAATATTCTTTATACATTCAGTGATTTCCTTCCTTCTTCCCTCCCTCCCCCCTCTTTTTCCCTCCCTCCTTGTCTTTCCCTCCCCCCTCCTTTTCTTCCTCCCCTCCTTCCTTTCCCCTTCTTTCTTCCTCAGCTGTTTGTCCTTTAACTTAGCTGCCAGGCTTTAGTTCTGAGCTGAGTATTTGTAAGGAGGTTTTGCACAGAGCCTGTCTTTTAGGTGGCTCACCTTAACATACACATGCTCACATGTGTTTCTCTGACACAATCTCTCGCTCTTCTATGGAGGCCATTGGGAGTGAAGACAAAATCTACCCCCAACAACCTGTATTCTTTTTGGTGGGTACATCTCATGCTCTCTTTTTGGGCAGTTCCCCCTTTCTATGTTTCTGTTCTTCAGATTGTATACTTACCGTGTGCACATATGTAAGATTTCAAGTGCAGACGCGAATGGAGCAGGAGACAGATTTGCACAGTTGCCGTCTGGGCCCTTGTGTGGGTGCCAAGGTAGTGCTGCTGAGTGAAACAGGAGATGTTGCCTGGTGCTGAGGAAATGGGCTGGAAAAATCTAAACTTCATGAGCGGATCAATTGCGCGGGCGTTTTAGACTATCCCATCTTGGTCTCATGATTGGCAGTGTTGTCAAAACCTTCTTTATCTAGAAATAAAGTTACAGGACACACAGAGACACTTTTCAAAATGTCAGGAAACAGAGTGGGGCAATTTAGTTGAAAATGATGAAAATGTATCACACCTCCAGAAGTGCTCACTGCAGGGTTTGATGTGTCCGTGGTGAAGGACAAGTTGACGGGCATAGAGGAGCTTTGCTCTGAATGCAGAGGAGAAAGCGATGAAGAGATGCCTGGACACAATATTTCTGGGTGGAGACAGGAGCCCCTGATCAGGCAGAAGCCCATTCCTTGCTCTTTAGCTTTTAGGAGCTAATCACATTTATGTGTGTATCTCTACAGTGCAAGGGCATTATGTGAGCTAGTCCTTAGGGACACTTTCAGAAACTCTGCCCCTTCATTCCCTGTTTGTTCACCTTACCTAGAGGGGCTAGTTAGTTTGGGATTATGTTTAATTTTATATATTGCTAGCTTTTCTACTGCCCTCAAATATCTAGCTATCACTTACTCGCTTCTAAAAAATTAGCAACATTTATTGGATATTGGTTTTGTTCTGGGAGAGGGAAAGGGGAGGAATCAACATAGGATTCTTGCTACTTTCTGCAGCAGGGGGATGACCCAGTTATTGTAATGGAGGGTCAGTTTTAGCTGGGCATGCTACCTTCTGTCTTTACCATATTCCTTTTATTTGTCTCAGTGCTCAGCTCATAGGAAAGGATTTCTATTTTTCTACGTAAGAGTTGTCTGGGCTGTGGTAGTGCACACCTTTAATCCTAATACTCAGGAGGCAGAGGCAGGTGGATCTCTATGAGTTTGGGGCCGGAGTGGTCTATAGAGTGAGTTCCATGACAGCCAGAACTATATAGTGAGACCCTGTATCAGAACCCATCCTCCTACCAAAAAATATAAAAGCAGATGAAATATGGATGAATACACTCTCAGAAAGTCTATAGAAAAGGTATATTTAAGACATAATGCTGAGCTGAGAGAAAGATCACACAATTTGCTTTGAAGGGACAAGATGCAGATAAGGAGAGACTTGATGAGGAGATAACAGGAATTGGATCCTAGAATTGTTTCCTGGAACTTCCAGAATGGTACCCAACCAGAAGAGTAATAAGCAGGGGTAAAGACAAGAAGGCCTAGATACAAGGTAGTTGCCGCTAATTCTAGCAATTTGAGATTATAAGGCTAATAGGGGTAGGAATGTGGTGGACCAGCATTGAATCTTGAAGAATTTCGTCACTAAATGACAATCCTAAATCAAGGCAGGGTCTGGCTAGGGAATGAGGGCAAGGAAAAATTAGGAGCAAGAAGGTAGATTTCATTCTTTCACCTGCTTTCAGTTGCAGAATATCTATAACTTAAACTGTACTGGAATTTAGGAGCTAGCTAAGGGGCATTTCTTCATGCGGAAGGAGCAGCCCTTGATGCTTCCATTGAACCCCAATGTAAGCAATGCTTGTGTAACATACCCTTTGTACTCTTAAAACAAGGTGAAGAAAAATGGGTGCTATCAGAATCAGCTTGGCGTTGGTGATGACTGTGTTGTTGATTTGCCACATAAAGTCAGGAATGCATTGTTTGATGCTGTCATTAAGATCAGGGACAATTCTCTTAGGGTTTGGAAGCAAACAACAGGCAAGCAGAGTATAAATCTCAGCAGCTGCTGGGAAGATGGACGGGCGGAGCGGTGGTGCCTTTAAATTGGGTGTGGAGGTCAGAGCTGAAGGAGAATGAGAAGTTGTGATCCGCTGGGTAGTAACTGGAAGTTCTGCCTGCCATGGTGCCTTCATCTAGGGTTTAAAGTAGTTCTCCCACTCGGCAGTTTCCATGCTAAGGCAAAAGTGACTTGTGACATGTCTATATTGCCAGCAAATGGTGTGGCTTTCTTATGCTACCAAATGCATGCCTGTGCCAGGGAGGCAGCTAGGCAGTGCACTGCTAAACACTTAAATCACTGGAAAGGTCAATGGGATGTATCCTATTTTCTGTTTACTTACTTTATTTTGAGACAGTCTTTCTGTAGCCCTGGCTGTCCTGGAACTAAATATGTAGACCAGGCTGTCCTCAAACTCACAGAGATCTACTTGCCTCTGCCTGCTGAGTGCTGGGATTAAAGGTGTGCAACCAAACCCAGCATTCTTGTCATCTATACCACAGAGAGAAAGCAACTGTGTAGAGAGAGGCCATTTCATTCTTTAGGTTGTGTGTGTCCATCTAGCCTCTCACAACTTCTGATTTTAAAGAACTTAAATTAATGAAGGTCAGCTTCTTAAACTTGGCTGTCTTGAGCCACTTTAGGATCACGCTGAATGGAAGCTGATGGAACCTGCGTATTTTCCAGAATCCCTGGCCTTACTGCTGCTGTTGTCATGTTTTCTGTAGTCTGTAGATTTTTGATACAGGAAATTCAATATAATATTTTAAGGGTAATAAATGATGCATTTTTCGATAAAGCTACCCCAGAACAATAAACATTCTGCACATCAGGCGTTAATACCGACTCTTCCCTTAAGTAAGTGCTTGTACTTAGGTGGAGAGTTTCTTCTACGCTGGCATTCTTCAGGCAGTTTTCGAATAAGATGTTTGAGGGGAGGGGCCGCAGGATCTTCAGTCATCGATTCTCTCTTTATAACTTTGCCCTTTTCCCAGGAACAGATGACTCGTGCAGGGCTCCCAGACTGAATCACAAGGAAGAAACTTTACATAAACCATTTATACTACATGTTTGGTATGCTGGCGGCATAAATCAACAACAATATCCATTACAGATTCCTCCCTGTATTAGTATTATCTTGATAGAACTGGGCCCGATGTGTGGGAATTTGAACTCTGATTCAATACATCTAGCCCTGGATAATTAATTATTCAGGGCACAGAGAACCTGGCCCTGCAATGTAGAGTAATTCTTCCTGGTCAGCGTTAACTCCACTGGCAATAATAAATAGGAAAAGTCTCCAGTGATGCCAGTATTTTAAAGTGATTAATCATCCCGTCCCCCTTCTCCTCTCCCTTAGTTTTCTTTAACTAGGATTTTTCAGCAATAAATCTCTAACAACACAGGTAGGAATTGTTCTGTAATTAAATTTTGCCCTGCTTAATTTCTTGCCTTTTATGTGCTATTAAAAAGTGCTACATTTTAAGGAGCCCTGATCAAAATTCAAAGCAAGAGAAATCCTTTTATGGAATATTGAGAATCTCTATTGAAGAGGAAAGTCTTGATTTTGAATATTAGATAGGCACGCACTCATAAAAATTGTTCATCAACACCAGTTGGGGTGTCAGATATTCCAAGGATTTGAATTGCTTAGCTTCCATGTTTATGGCTTCTCTGTATTAGAAAAAGTCTGACACATACATATGTTCCCACATGGAGAGAATAATTACTTATTTGAGAAATAAGTTTAAAACTTCCCGATAATTGGTTTCAGCTAGGTAAGAAAGGACTAATCCCATCACTTTAATCTCACACAACATGCACTTGCTGAAGAAGCAGGTAAATGTTGCCCAAGGATGAGCACAGATCTGCAGATGGTGCCCTGTAGAGCTGCCCAGCCATCAGGTAGATTCCAGGTGACAGGGACATCCGTGACATATCTGTTGTGACACACTTCTGTACCACAAGTCCGTGGCTCGAGGTGACTCCTGTCCCTCCCTTGTGCTTCTCTCTGCTGCAGGACAACACAACGATGCACGGATGAACCTCGCCATCGCCCTCACCGCTGCCAGGTATGGGGCTGCCACAGCCAATTACATGGAGGTGGTGAGCTTGCTCAAGAAGAAAGACCCCGAAACTGGGAAAGAGCGTGTGAGCGGTGCACGGTGCAAGGATGTCCTCACAGGTATGCCAGGGTCCACAAGGGAGGCATTTCTTAGCATTTTGCTGTGCTTGTATAATGACTGACCTAGGATTTTTCTGTCACTTTTCTTTCAGTGAAGGCAGACTTCAGTCATATTAATTATATTCTTTATTGTCAACAATGCCTGGTTTAACATGAAAATTTTCCCTTGTGGGACTTGCCAATTTTTCTCTTTTGTGTTAAATAGTAACACTAATGATAAGGATAATAATAAATGCCCGTAGAACTCTCACAGCTGTGAATGCATTTCATTTCCGTCACAGAAACATGTGATTAATAAAATTAAATCAATGTGCCAAGTCTTTGAACATCACTTAGGTGGCACAGGCAGGGCATTTACACGTCCTTTGAGTCAATCACTTATAACTCAATGAGATTTCCATTCTCGCCACATCCCTAGCCCTGGGTAGACAGCTGCAAAGCTGTATCATTTCTTTTCTCTCTCTCTCTCTCTCTCTCTCTCTCTCTCTCTCTCTCTCTCT
>LOJH01013857.1:3363-21503 GCA_001685095.1 Ellobius talpinus
GTCTACAGAGTGAGTTCCAGGACAGCCAGGACTGTTAACACAGAGAAACCCTGCTTGAAAAAGCAAGCAAACAAACAAACAAAAAAAGAGATTCCTAACTTTTCCTTTCACAGAACTTTGTGCTTTGAACTAGTAATTGCCATAGCAAGGAGCAGTATTTGGCAAGTATTTGAAGATATACCTCAGTTTATCAGTTTTCAGGGAGGAAATTGGGTGTATAAAATCAGAACTGAAGGAACATAACTGGACCGCCTTTCCTGGCTGGCTTCAGGTTCTGTCTGAGACTTAGGTGGAGGACAGAGACCCAGTCTCTTCGGTGATTGGCATCTTCGCTTACCCAGGGCTGAAGCCAGCTTCTAGTTTATCATCTCTCACTGAGAAGCCAACGTCTGACGCTTTTCGAATGCTAATATTTCTGCAGCCAGTGGA
Organism: Ellobius talpinus; assembly: GCA_001685095.1. Taxonomy (NCBI): domain Eukaryota; kingdom Metazoa; phylum Chordata; class Mammalia; order Rodentia; family Cricetidae; genus Ellobius; species Ellobius talpinus. Next base: position 3,793 of record LOJH01013857.1, read on the forward strand.
AATATCCATGTAACCTGTGGCAGGCTACGGTCAAAGCACATGTGCTCGGTATGAGGCATCTTTATTGCTCCCCCAGTCAGGTGTGGGCCTGACTCCTCTGTTGCAGTCTCTATCAGTTCAGGTGGCCTCCCCTGTTCCCCAAGATCTCTCAGTACAGAGTCTTACACTAACTCATGGAAATCCTCTCGCCTCAGCCTCTTGAGTGCTGAGATTATAGGTGTGAGCCACTGTGCCTGACTCCTATATAGGTCCCAACTTCATACTGCTCTGACTTCCTAGCCTTTACCCAGATTAAGGTCACTAATATTTCTGTCTGAGTTATTAAAACAATCTTACAATTGCAATCTCTAGTATTATTAGTTTGCTATTTTATTAATTCTGCTTTTTTGTAAAATAATTTATCTTTTTATGCTTATTTTTATTTGTTTCTAGCTTTTTGTGTTGAATTTATATATATATATATTAGTATAATTTATATAAATATATAAGATTAGGTTTTGTGTCTTGTTCTTTTTCTTTGTAGGCATGGTAGCTCATACCTGCAATATCAGTGATCTGTAGGCTGAGGCAGGAGGATCACAGGTTGAGGCCAACTTGGGCTCCATAATGAGATCCTGTTTCCAAAAAGCAGTAAATAAATAAAGTATACCTTTCAGATACTGTCTGCAGGAAAACAGTTCTCAGCACATAGCAGCAACCGCCCAGGTGTGGTGGCAGAAGGTCATGTGTGTAGCTCAGTGGTCGAGCACAAGACCTGGGTTTTTTAGACTCCAGCAGGGACAAAGTAGAAATGGAATAAGTGGTGTTTATTCAGACAGAAAATGAAAGAGGGGAACTTGACCTTCCTAGTTTCCATAATGCTCTGAAGTCTTGTTCATGTGGGGATATCACTTAAAAAATTTCCCTATATTTATTTATCATGTGGGTGTGGGGTGTGTGCTAGTATGGGTGTGCCCATATATGGAGTTCTGAAGCCTCTTTTTTTTCCCCCTAGATAGGGTTTCTCTGTGTAACAGTCCTAGCTGTCCTGGAACTAGCTCCTGTAGACCAGGTTGGCCTCGAACTCCCAGAGATCCATCTGCCTTTGCCTCCCGAGTGCTGGGATTAAAGGTGTGCACCACCACCGCCCCCCTTTAACGTATGGGTGTTTTGCCTATGTGCATGTCTGTGTACCGTGTGTGTGCAATGCTCACAGAGGACAGAAGAGAGCATCAGATCCTCGAAACTGGAGTTACAGGGTTTTGTTTTTGTTTTTTTGATACTACATCTACGGAAGGGTCAGGTCCCTGCAAGTTCTACAGCCTGCATCAAAACAATCCTTGATCCTCAGAGAAACAAGAATGAAACTCAGTTTCAGCCCAACTTAGTTAGCCATTGCTTGATCATCCCTCTAGATTCTGATACCAGGTGGTTTAATGTAGCCATGCTTAAGCACTACTCAATTTTGGGGGGGAAAAAGTTTCCTGATGACAGTTAACTTGGTCCCCAGTGTACAACAAAGCTTAAGACATGGTAACGTTGAAACTTTTACAAAGTACTTCTGACTTCTCCCATAAAGGGTTCTGTTGGCTTAGAAACAGTGCTCAAGATAAGGTTGTAGGGAGAATGGCTGAGGTGACGTGGTGCCTGTGGGAGTCTGGATTGGCCTGGCCCTAAGATAACATAGAAGTTATGTAGGCTGTTGTCCAGCACAAGTGACATCACCCCTAAGGATGATTTGATGGACAGAGAAGCAGTCTGTAATGAACAATATCCTGGGGCATTCAGGTGAAGCTTGGCCCTACAGACAGCAACCGACCACAAGGTTGTAAACGATAGCCTTTCCCAGCATTCAGGAAGAAGGCTAGTAAACTTCCTTTGAAGAGATAAACGTGCGTGTTTAACTCTTTCTGGTTTCCCTGGTGCTTTGTGCACACGGACCTCCTACCCCCTACGCACATCTCGTCCATGTCCAGGCCGACTTTGAACTCAATATAGCTGAGGATTACCTTGATCTTTGATCATCCCGCCTCCTCTTCCTGAGTGCTGGGATCACAGGCATACACACCGTGCCTAGTTTTGAAAAAATGAGTGTTTGGCAGAGGCAAGTGGATCTCTGTGAGTTCGAGGCCAGCCTGCTAGTAGTTACAGGACAGGCTCCAAAGCTACAGAGGAACCCTGTCTCAAAAAAAAATCGGGGCTAGAGAGACACTCAGTGATTAAGAGCACTAGTTGGTCTTCCAGAGGACACAGATTTGATTACCGGCACCCACATGGCAGCTCACAACTTTCCATAAACTTCAGTTTCAGGGGATCCAGTGCCCTCTTCTGTCCTCCACAGGCATCAGGAACTTACGTAATACACAAATATACATACAAGCAAAACACTCATACAAATAAAATAAAAATAAATAAGTTTAAAAAAAGGTGAAAAAAAATGAATGTTTAATCTGATTTGGAAATCAGGAAGGCCAGTGTGGATTTATTGAATGATTGATGAATTCAAAACAATGTTAGCATGCTAAGTCATAAATGAAGTGTGGATTTGTTATAATACCAAATAATCTGTTGTATACCAAATCTTGTTTTAATATAGTTTATTTAAGAGACATTAGCCTGCAAATATGTTTCTGTCATTAAAGCCAAATTCAGAAGGCTGAGATCACTGTGGAGTTCATTCATAGTGCTCCCCAGGTGCCAGAGTTCATTTCTTAGGTTTAGTTTTTCTGACTTTCAGCCAATACGGTAAATTCAAAACTTCACTTTGAGTGTGCTTCAGAAAAGGGGGTCCTGCTGTCAAGGCCTGACTGTAATAAAAATGGCTTGGACTCTGGGGTATCAGATGGTGAGGAGCTGATGTCCTTGTGGTGCTCATGTGTTTTGTTGATCGCTCTCAGGTACGATGAAATGAGCATCCTCTTCATGGTTCTGGTTACCGAAACTACTTTGGAACGTGGGTTAATCCAGCTGAGAAGTCGAGACACCACAATGAAGGAAATGATGCACATATCCAAACTGAAAGACTTTCTCATCAAGTACCTAGCGTCGGCCACGAAAGTGTAGGTCTTCATAGTTCTGTAATAAATACTCTTGACTTTGTTAGCTTATATTGATACGGTTTTGACCGTTTTGCATTTATAAGGTGGACATTTTTGTCTCTTTTCTTTGATTTGGTTTTATCCTTTTGATATGGTCTATTTTGAAAACACAAATCCTGATCTGCCAAATAAGCAAAATCAGGTTGGGCCGCATGGTGAGACCTTGTCTCATTAATTAAAAAGAAAAGAAAAAATCCTGAGGCTGGACGTGCTCCTTCCTGTAATCCCAACACTTGGGAGTCTGGACAAAAGGCTTGTTGAGCATTTTAGGCCAATCTAGGCTGCAGAGTGAGATTTCATCTCCAAAACTAACAAATGAGAAGGTTGTTGAGGTGGCTCAGGAGGTAGAGGAACTTGCCATCACGCCTGAAAAATTTGATACCCTGTATATATATGGTGGAAGGTGAGAACCAAATCCTCCAAATGTGAACCATGGCAAGTGAACCCCGTTTTGGGGTTTGGGTGTTTTTTTTGTTTGTTTTTGGTTTTTTTTTTGGAGACAGTTTCTCCATAGCTTTGGAGCCTGTCCTAGAACTCACTCTGTAGACCAGGTTGTCTCAAACACAGAGATCCACCCGCCTCTGCCTCCCAAGTACTGGTATTAAAGGCATGTGCCACCACCACCTGGCCCAAAATAAATTTATTAAGAAACAAAATAAAAGGAAATCAAGAGGTTGGAAAGTCCAAAGCTAGTGTAACAGTAAGTAGTTTGGGACTCGGGTGCATCTTGTCTTCCTGTTCTTCTATTTTACTTGCAGGGTTCATTCTGGCTTGGGAGAATAGGATTTCAAGTAATCCAGGCTGGTCTGCATCTTGACATGTAGTCGATGAAGGCCTCAAACTCCTGATCCTCCTGTAATCCCACCTGAGTGCTGGCATTACAGGTGTACACTACCGCACCCAGTTTATGTAGTGCTGGGGTTTGAACCCAAGGCTTTGTACATGCTAAACAAATACTCTACCAGCCTAGCTACATCCCCAACTCCCAACTGTAGGTATTCTGTTAGAATGGAAATGCACCACTGTTTTTGCAATATCCTTCTTGTTCGTAATACTGAGAATTGAAGGACTGAGAGATGGCTCAGAGGGTAAGAGCACTGATTGTTCCTTCAGAGGTCCTGAGTTCAATTCCCAGCAACCACATAGTGGCTCATGGCCATCTCTAACGAGAACTGGTACCCTCTTCTGGCCTGCAAGGATACGTGCAGGCAGATGCTGTATACATAATTAATAAATAAATCTTTTAAAAAAAGAAATACTGAGAATTGAACCTAGGACCTGACATCCTCCTGTTTGAGCCTCCCAAGATGATTATGATTGGTATGAGCCACCATGGCCAGCTGTGTGTGTGTGTGTGTGTACACAAAAGCAGGTACATGTGTGTGGGTGTGGGTGCATATGCATGTCCCAGGAAATGTGAAGGATCATCCTGTGTCTACTTTCCTGGTGCTAAGATTACAGCTGTATAACAGAGAACCTGGCTTTTAGTGGGTACTGTTGTTTTTATCTTAAGTTCTCTTTACCAATAAATACTCAGGAATTTGATATTGGGGTGAAAACCTGCTAGATCAGAGAAACCAAGAAGCAACCAGATGACCTTCCTTTTCGGCTGGAGACCCAGCAAGAGAGTGTCTCTCCACACTGTCCCAAGCCAAAAAGGACCACAAATCTCTTCATTCCCTCCCTACTCCTTTCTCTGTGTGTCTCTATCCATCTTAATAGGTCCTCTGTACTCTCTGTGGCTAATTCTTGTCAACTAATTGCTGGCTCTGCTCCATGATCCAAGGTTGATTTTTTTTAACAGTCTCAGAGTTTCACAGTGTGATCAAATATCCCACAACATTTCCCATGTTTTGTTTAAATAAGAAAGTTTTTAACTCTTAACACAGTAAAAGTATATACAATAAGAACAATTATCAGGTATTTTCTAAATAAAGGTTTCAATTGAAACAGTAAAACTGTAGAGCAAGAACAATTATCAGGTAAGAAGTACATTCACAATGTACAGTATCTTTTTAGGCCTTAAAACATTTTCTTAAGCTTTTATGTCTGTTAACCTTATATACTTTACAGTTTTTGTAAGTTTCTTTTCTGAATTAGGTAACAAGAAAAACTTTATCTAGTCTTCAATTCCCATCAAGACCCAAAAAGTATATAATTTTACCTGAGTAAACAGGAAGTACAAAGCAAGCAACCTCTAAACTATAGAAATGACAGGGACAGCTGGCTGCCTGGACAGTCACCCAAGGTTCCTCTGTAACGTTAGGGCATTCATCTTTGTCCTACAACTAGAGTAACGACTTTTCTGTGAAGCAGAAATTTTGAAGGACTGGCTTACTTTGTCTTGGCAAAGTTCATCAGTCTCCTTTGTGTTCTGCTTGTCCACCTTGGACAGCGTACTGTCAGCAGTTGAGGGCAGTTTCTTGCCCAGTGGCTAGCTTTGCCATATTGAAAACAAACCCCATATGGAGGTTCCTTGATGCCCATCATTTTTTTTGAAGTAAATTACTGTTTTGTTTCTGAGATTGCAGTAAAGTTTGTTTTTGTTTGTTTAGTTGATTTTGGTTTTTCAAGACAGGGTTTCTCAGTAGCTCTGGAGCCTGTCTTGGAACTCACACTGTTGATCAGGCTGGCCTTGAACTCACAGAGACCTGCCTGTCTCTGCCTACTGAGTGCTGGGATTAAAGGTGTGTGCCACCACCACCCGGCAAGGTTCGAGTAATGTTAATTTGTGTTTTCCATTGCTGTAACAAATCCTGTTCTCATTAATTCATTGTTATGTTAGCCACATATGTCTTTAATTTTCCTAACTGTCCTTCTGACCCTATATACTCAACCCACCTTGTACTTTGTTTTGCCTGAGATAAAGTTCCAATCCCTAGAAGCTGAACCTCCTGAAGAAGCCAATCTGGATGCCAAGATTTTGGTGAAATTATGGTTACATCTACACCTGTGTCCAGTAATCCTTCAATTGCAACGCCATCCCTGTTTTTTGCCATCCCTGTTTTTATCTTTGGTCTTTGATCATTTTTAGAAGTTTGTCAAAATAGTTGTTTTACAGTCTCGCCTGAATTTTTTGTTTTTGTACTGAAGCTGTTCTGTCCTTGATCACATCCAGAGCAGTATGATTTTTAACAACAGGTATCAAGTCTTTTAATTGTTCTGTGGATGAGTTTCCCCAATACTGACAGGGAATGATGGAACCCCAGATTTGATATTGGGACCTGTGGGAGGCACCCTAAGGTGTTTCCCAATGTCAAAGGGTTTCCTTACTTGTCCCTTGTTGATCTGCATTCATTAATCCAATGCCAGCCTTTGCCACACCTTTTGCATACTCAGAAGGGTAGGGTTTTCTGTTTGGATTATCTCTAGAAAAAAACATTGTTTCTAGGAATTTCTTGTCTACAATCCCTTTCCAGATGACCTTGTTTACCACAATTAAAACATAAGACATTTTGATATTTTTAAAAATTTTAAGAAATTTTACTTCTATCCAAGTAATTATAAACTGGTTGGTCTATTAGCTCAGGCTTCTTATTAACTCTTTCTTACATCATACATTAACCTATTATTCTTGTCTGTACTAGCCACATGGCTTGGTACCTTATATCAGCAAGGCCCTCTCATCTTGCTTCCTCTGCAGCTGGGTGACAGCTGCAGACTCTTTCCTCTTCCCAGAATTCTGTTCTCCTCATCCCACCTATACTTCCTGCCTGGCTACCAGTCAGTCAGCGTTTTTTTAAAATACAATTGACAATTGTCCCACAGCATGTGGATAAGTCTGAAGGGTATTTTTATTTTCTTTTTCTGTCTGTTGTTGTTTTTAAAGACAGGGTTTCTCTGTGTAGCCCTGGCTGTCCTGGACTCTCTCTGTAGACCAGGCTGGCCTCGAACTCTTAGAAATCTGTCTGCCTCTGCTTCCCGAGTGCTACGTAGGCCACCGCCCAACTTAAAGGGTATTTTCTTGATTAATGAATGATTAATGTGAGAGGGCCCATCACACTGTGGGAGGTGCCACCCCTGGGCACTGCTGTGAAAGACCTGACCAGGTTATTTCAGGGAAGATTGTGGAACTTTGGGCTGGAAAAACCACCTACTGCTTAGAGCTTGGTGAGCGGTTCTGTGGGAGCTTGGGAGCTGATGCTGAACCACCCAACTTGTGAGGTTTCTGAGGGATTATAGGTGTGCACCATCACGGCCAGCTTCCGAGTTGCCGGTCGCTTTAAACAATCCTGGCTCCAGTTTGAATCCCCCGTCTCAGGGAGGATCCCACATGCTCGAGAGTGTTTCTTTCTGAAAGCCAAGAGTGGTAGATTCCCTACCATTACAACACATCCTGTTGGTTCGAGTCTTACATGAGGTTGCCCCTGTAGCCCCCACCCGAGGTGCTGTTTATGGGGAACACTATGGGGGGGGAACTCCTGTTCAAGGGGAAATCGGAACTCGGGGAGATGTAAATTATATTTGAGTTTATTTATGCCTTGGGCCAGCATTTTCATTGTCCCTGTGCCAGCTGACACTGTTTGGACAGCTGGCTGTAAAGTCAGCTCTGGCAGCTGCTAGTTACCAGCTATGCTAGTTTGAGCTTAATTACAGCCTTTTCCTCTTTAAAGACGACTGAATCCCCCAGAAAGCTTGAATACTGTCTCCTATATTTGGGTTTCTTTACTTTTAAAATTACATTTACTGGNGGGTGCGTGTGTGCTTGTGCGTGCGCGCGCACGCGCGTTATTTGTAACAGCCCAAAGCTGATAACCCCAAGTAAAGTCCTCTCTGGGATTAAAGGCATGTACCACTACCACCTTGTTTCTATGGCTAACTAGTATGGCTCCTGGGATTAAAGGTGTGTGTCACCATTGCCTGGTCTGTAAGACTCACCAGTGGGGCCTGCTTTACTCTCTGATCTTCAGGCAAGCTTCATTTATTAAAATACAAATAAAATATCCCTCCAGAATGCACCTTGGGATGTGCACATTTGAGATCTGAGCATTTTTAAATCCACTGATCCCTCTGAATAGGCAAAGATGATTTCCTACCCTTGCTGGGGACAGCATCCTCCTCCCTTTGTACCGTAACACAATGCAAGCTTGGTGCATGAGGAAGATACTTTAGTGTGTTTGTGCTACAATGAAAAAATCAATTGCAAACCGGGCGGTGGTGGCGCACACCTTTAATACCAGCACTTGGGAGGCAAAGACAGGCGGATCTCCTTAAGGCCAGCCTGGTTCCAGGACAGGTTCCAAAACTACACAGAGAAACCCTGTCTTGAGGGGAGAAAAAAAAAGCAAATCAATATTAACAAGATTTGTTTTCTTTTTAATTAGGTATATGTGGGTGTCTGTGTGGGGGTATATGCACACATGAGTGCCAAGAGTCCAGAGAGGGTATCACATCCCCTGGAATTGAGGTTCAGGCAGTTGTGAGCTGCCTAACCAGGCAGTTGTGAGCTGCCTAACGTGGGGGTTAGGAACCACCCAGTGTCTTCTGTCAAAGCAGCACGGGCTTTTAACTGCTAAACCATCTCTTCAACACCAATACTAACTTCATGTGTTTGCAGCCACATAGTCACACAAACACACACACACACGAGGTCTGCTCCCCTACACTGCAGGGGTTACAGGTGTGTGTAGCCACACCTGACTTTTTACGTGGGTGCTGAGGACCTGACACAGGTTCTCATACTTGTGGAGTAAGCACTCTTTCCTGAGGAGCCATCACCCCAGACCCTCAGACCCATTTTCAAGGTCACCTATATTTAGACATGGATTATGCTTTGTGGTGGTCTTTATTTGTAGCTGTTCGTTGTGTGTTTCTTCTTGCTTGCTTTTTTTTTCTTCCTATTTTTGAGACAGAGTCTTTCTATGTAGCCATGGCTGTCCTGGAACTCACAGAAATCCACCTGCCTCTGTATCCTGAATGCTGGAATTAAAGATGTGTACCTCCACACCTGGCCACACTTTGCCTTTTTGTGTTTGAACCTTTGGTAGGCAGGGGGACAAGGGATCATGAAAGATGATTATTATAATCCCTCTTGGTTCACTCACAAACAGCACTGAGTCTAAGATTTAACTTTTGTTTGTTTTCGAGACAGGGTTTCTCTGTAGCTTTGGAGCCTGTTTGGAGCCAGCTCTTGTAGACCAGGCTGGCCTCAAACTCACAGAGATCCACTTGCCTTTGCCTGGGAAAAGGCATGCACCACCGCCGCCCAGCCTAGATTTAACTTTTTTTAATTTTTATTATTTATTTTTAGATGAGATTGGGCATATTCTGGGTGATGTGGCTGTAGGCTTATTTATTTTTAATTAAATGTTTAGGTATGTGTTTGTGCACATGAGTGCAGTGCCTGTAGATGCCAGAAGACAGTGATGGATCCTCTGGAAACAAAGTTATTGGCAACTATAAGCTGTGGGATGTGGATACTGGGAATCAAACTCCTGTCCCTTGAAAGAGCAGTGTGTGCTTTTAACTGCACAGCCCCTCTTCAGCCCCGAGGTAATCAAATGGTGTTGGAAAGTGAGAACAATGGGTGCCCACAAAATCAAACACTTTATAACTATTATCAAGCCTGGCTACTTAGACGACAAGATTAGATGCCCAAAATTAGCCAAAGGAATAGTGTTCAGATGTGAAAAATAGGAATTCACTTTTGGTGACTAGGTTAAATAGTTTTGGTTTTGTGGGGGTTTTTTTGTTTGGTTGGTTGGTTTTTTGTTTTTTGAGAAGGTTTCTCAGCAGCTTTGGAGCCTGTCCTGGAACCAGCTCTTGTAGACCAGGCTGGCCTCAAACTCAGAGATCCGCCTGCCTCTGCCTCATGAGTGCTGAGATTAAAGGCATGCGCCACCACCGCCTGGCTAGTTTTGTGTTTTAAGACAGGGTCTTGCTTTGTAGTCCCAGTTGGCCTTGAATTCAGGGTCCTCCTTCACCAGCTTGGTGTGAAATTGTGAAGCACCAGTCATTTGCTGTTTGCCCATACACACCAGCTTACTAGAAAGTCTTTTTTACACAGGATGCAGTCGGTTTCTTAACACTTCAGTAGGTGAGGTCAGAATAGATGTAATCCGCTTTATAACCAGCATGGCCTTCTGAAACAGAAAAGGGAAAAGAACTCAGTCACTTCCAGCGATAAACTCAGGCAAAGTCTAAATGGGATCTCCCATTTCAGGAGTGTGGGCTCGGTGGGTAACAGCACTTGTCACCAAGCTTGAAGACCTTAGTTCTATCCCAGGGTCCCACAGGGAGGAAGGAGAGCACTGACACCAAGTTGTCCTCAGACTGTCAGTGGGCCCCAGCAGGCTTCTCATCTCAGCATTGGGGTCACAGGCCTGAGCGTGGCTGTGCCAAGCTTTTTGCGTGAGGGTTGGGGGTCCACACTCATGTCCCATGCAAGTGAGGCAGGCAAGAGCTCCGAGCACAGAGCCATCTCCCCAGCCCCCAACTGCTCCTTGAAAATGTTTTAGTAGTGACCCTGAATCATCCTCTTGGGAGTTTTTTGATTTTTTATTTTAATTTTGTGCGTGTGAGGGGTGTGTGCACATGTGGACACAGGTGCCCTTGGAGGCCAGGTGCTGAAGTTATAGGTGGTCGTGAGCTGCCTGACTTGAGCGTGGGAAGTGGTCCTCTGGAAGGGACAAGTCATCTCTCCAGCCTGTCTTGGAAGTATTTAGAAGACAGTCTCTACCTTGTCTTTACCTCCTCCAGCCTCAGCACCTGATGTATTTGTGGGAGCTGTTATTGGTTACTGTTGACTTTCTGGGCACCTGGGGTCCCCATATCCCAGATACAAAGTCCCTGCTCACAGTGATGTTGCAGGGACTCTTGTCTCGTTCCAAAAGCATCTCTTGTCCCCATCATGACTCACCTTGTTCCCTGGGTGCCACCTCCTTGAAGACTGGAATGGCATAGTGTAACTCCTGGGGTTGTCCTGCCTCTGAGCAAAAACAAACAGAACCAAAAAAGGAAAACAATGCATAGCATTACTGAGCCAATTCTTGGATCCCCTGACCATGTGGGGGTGGTGGCCTGGGGCCAAGAGGGAGCACTTTCCTTTTGGGAGTATGTGGAAACGTGTTGCTGTCCCTCCAAGTCTGATCCATGCCCCTGCTTGGCAAGATGGGAATGGCAGAAAATGGGAGCTGATGCTGGTGGGTCAGGGCTTGCACAGTGCTCAGAGCATGACCGGGAGCTCAGAGTGTGACCGGGATGTGTTGAGCTGCCTGGGACAGAGCCCTTAGCTAGGCCCTTCCACCACAAAGCATCCAACATGCAGTGTCTGATTTGATAAGTGGCTAAATATTGTACGGTGTGGTGACTCTAGGTAGTCATTAAATACTACCCTCTTGAAGACTGCGAAGGACCAGTTTTATGCTCTCTCACTTAACTCCAACACTCAGCTGGCATGTGTGGAGCCCTGGGTTTGATTCTAAGCATCGCAAGAAGCAAATAAGCAACCAAACAAAAATGAGATGTGCTCGCTCTGCAGCATGCAGACTGAAATAGATACAGAAAGTTATCATGGCCTCTGGGCAAGGATGACATGCAATTTAAGTCGCATTTGTAATCCTAGGACTTGCAAGGATGAAGCAGGAGGATTATCATGAGTTTGAGGTGATCCTGGGCTGCATAGCAAGTTCAAAGTCAGCCTAGACTAGATGCTAATAAAAAAGTGAACAAGCAAACAGAAAAAAAAATCTGCTCCCAAATAACCAAGTTGCACATAATAAACATATATAGTTTTTATTTATTAAAATGTTTTTAAAGATCAACTTGGACATAGTATCACATGTTTGTGATTCCAGCGCTCAAGAGGCTGAGGCAGGAGGATTGCAAGCTTGAAGCCAGGCTGGGCTACATAGCAAGGCAGTCACAAAACAAGATATATTAACAGCAAAAACTTTTTTAAAAAGATGGTCATAGCCGGGCAGTGGTGGTGCACGTTTTTAATCCCAGCACTCGGGTGGCAGAGGCAGGTGGATCTCTGAGTTTGAGGCCAGTCTGGTCTACAGAGCAAGTTCTAAGACAGCAAAGGCTACACAGAGAAATCCTATCTTGAAAAAACAAACAAAAATATGCTAATGAAAGACTTTGGGATATAGCATGGGTCATCCCAAGCTAATATAAAGTCATATCTAAGTATATTAAGTAAAAAAAAAGAAAAAAGAATCAAGGCTAGAATGGCCGACTGGTGACATGCTGCATCTGGCCATCTGGAGAGTAAGATGGGAGATGGAGGGCAGAGGTGGGAGGGAGATGGGATACTCTTACTTTCCTTCCTTTTTTTTAACCCACCTTTTCCTGGAGAATCTTTTTTTAAAAAAAGTAATATTTTCCATAACCAGAACTGTGTAGAGTACTTGTCTAGCATATGTGACACCTTGGGTTCGAGTTCCAGCACCATACCATATATACATATTATACTATACATGTCCACAGTCACCCCAAACCAACCAAACTCAACAAAACAGCATACCATATATACATATTATACTATATATGTACAGTCACCCCCAAACAACCAACCAAACTCATCAAAACAGCCGGCCAGGCCCCTAACCTGTCTGAGTCTCACAGACGTTAGCATACAGCTCGCCTTGCATGGGTGCATCTCCACAACCCTTGGACTCGCTCTCTCTCCGAGCTTTTCCTGACCAAAAAAAGAAGAAAAGGCAGAGTCGTCACATTTAACCAATTTAGGCATTTTTCCTGTCTTCTCTTCCAAGGTGCAGAATTTCCCATGATTCTAAGAGGCATGCCTCAATGCTGGCCTCAAGTAATGAGGGACACAACCACAGATTTTTACTACACGTTTTCTCTCCTTCCTGAGAAGAACAGTTGGTAGGAAGCCTTGAGTCATCTTCAAGAGATGAGTGATGCCGCTAAGTTCTGTCAGCAGAAAATTTTCGAGACAGGGTTCCTCTGTGTAGCCCTGGAACTCGCTTTGTAGACCAGGCGGGCCTTGAACTCTGAGACCTGTCTCTGCCTCCCAAGTGCTGGGAATTACAGCGTGCACAAATCTTAATGCTTTGACAATGGTTTTGTTTGCAGAAAAGGGAGATGTTCTGGAGATGTTTGAGGAGCTATGTTAAGTAGGGCACCCACTTTCAAGGGTTTTTAGGGCATGCAAGCTAAGCAAGGACCGTACTACTGAACTATCCCAGGGGCTTTTCAACTATTGTATCAATGGAGTGCCTGCCCTCTGTGACCTTTGTCCCTGTAGAGATGGAGGGAGGCACAGGGGCCTGGCATCTGTGAATGAGTCTTACTAATTCAGACTCTCTCCATAACCCTGTTCCACAGACCAGAAGGCTGAGACCCAGAGAAGCAAAGGCACCAGGTACTCAACAGTCCTCTGCTTGGAGCCTTCTGTGCTTAGATACAGTGCTGTTTTGTGCAAATCTAGCTCTTTCTCCATATATGTGTGACCAGTGAAGGGGCCACTTTGAAATCTTAACCAGAGAAGGGCTTAGAGGTAAATAGGGAACGGGAAAGGCTCCTAACTGAATTGTGAAGGAAGAGTTTCTTTCCTTCTTTTCTTTTTTCTTTTCTGAGACAGGGTTTCTCTGTAGCTTTGGACCTTGTCCTGAACTCTCTCTGTAGGACCAGGCGGGCCTCAAACTCACAGAGTTTGCCTCCTGCCTTTGCCTCCTGAGTACTGAAATTAAAGGCATGTGCCAACACCGCCCAGCTGGTGAAAGGTTTCTTGTTGTCATGCATCAATTGGGAAGAGAGAGAGATGTCCCCATCCAGTGCCACACACCAAGCTTCCTGAAGGTGGCTGAGAGAGTAGAGGCTCCACCCTTTGAAGGGCTTCTTTTCCGGATCACCTCTATGATATACAGTGAGCTTCAGGAGTCTCTCGCTGTAAACAATCATGTCCATGCATGCATGCCCACGTGCACAGCAGCATGTTTATCATAGCCAGAAGATGCACGCCACCCAAGCATGGGGTGCAGGGGTGGGAAGATGACATTAGGTATGCACACAGATCAGAGTGTTCCCCAGCCTAAAGAGGAAAGAATTCTGCTATGCACAGGGAGCCACACACCAAAGGACAGTCCCTGGGGATGGGGCACAATTGGTAGAGTCCTTGCCTAGCAAGCAGGTTCATTCTACACACCTGCAATCCAACCACTCAGGAGGACCAGAAGTTCAAGGCTATCCTCAACTACACAGTGAGTTTGAGGGCAGCCTGGGGATACAGGAGACCCTGTCACAAAATAAGACAGGCAAATGCTGCAGAATGCCACTGTAGATCTGTAGCGACAAAACACAGAAAGGTGGCTACCGGGCAGGGGAAACAGAATGAGGGGTTATCTCAGGGCACTGGGTTCCAGCAAGGGAAGCTGGCAAGGGTGTGGGGGTCACTGATGGTCTCACAGCAGAGTAAAGGACTGGACGCCACTAACAAGCACACCTGAGAGCTGAGGCGTGATTCCGTGTAGAGCTCTGGTTTTAGCACATGGTATACCGTTAAGAAAAAAGAAAGATGGGGGAGTAAAATTGCAAATTTCATTGTGTGAATATTTTTAGCATAATTTTATGAAGACAGACTGGTGATGCCGCTCAGTTGGTAGAGTACGTGCCTAGCGTGCATGACGCCCTGGGTTTCATCCCTGCTGTCAAATAAATTGAAGGGAGGGGCCTGTGCTTGTAATCCCAGCACTGGGGACCTGAAGGCAGGAGGGTCAGAAGTCACAGTGAGTTCAAGGTCATCCTGGGCTACAAGACCCAGTCTCAAAGGAAAAAAGTATAAATTGGGAGTGGTGGTGCACACCTATAAGCCTAACTGAGACAGGAGCATCATTGTGAGTTCAAAGCCAACCAGGCATGCATAGAAAGATCCAATCACAAAATAAAAGCACAAATATTATTAATAATTTAGAGATGGTAGCTGCAGCTGCAGAATTCTAATTCAGCCATGGGGATTGGGTAGGGGGGTATAGGGCTGTGTGTGTAAGCTGTGTCCAGGCGAGGTTGGCTCTTCAGACAACCTCCATCAGAAGGGCCTCACTGAGGACTTGAAGGTTGAGCCCTGTGAGCCTCATGAAATCTGTCTCTTCACCTCTTCATTTCTCATCTCTTATTTTGTTTGGTTTTTCAAGACAGGGTTTCTCTGTAGCCCTGGCTGTCCTAGAACTCACTCTGTAGACCAGGCTGGCCTCAAATCTGGAGATCCGCCTGCCTCTGCCTCCCAAGTGCTAGGATTAAAGGTGCGCCACCACCTGGCTTCGTCTCATCTCTAATTTTTTTTTAAAAAATTACATTTAGTTACTTGCTAGTGTGTGGTTATACGTGTGCCACACAGCTCTGTGGAAGTCAGAGGACAACTCACCGGAGTCAGTTTTTCCCTTCCATCCTGTGGGCTCCAGGGATTGAACCCTCTTCCTCTTTATTTTCTCCCTACTTCATGTCTCCCATCCAGGTCCTAACCAAGCCCACTTTCCAACCATCTGAGATCAGAAGACCGTAGTTTCACCGCTCCACTTCTTTTTATTTAAGTATTCGTTTTAAATTTTTAATTCTTTTATGTGCATAAGTGTTTTGCCTGCATGTATGGACATCCTGTGTGTGTGCCCGGTGCCCACCACAGTCAGGAGAGGGCACCTGATCCCCTGAAACGGGAGTTACAAGGGCTTGTGCAGCACTGTGGGTGCTCCCAGCTGCGGAGGCATCTATCTCTCCAGCCCCTCCCCGCTCCGTTTCTGACTCTGCCCCTTCCCCTCTGTCCCGCTGAGTCTGAACCTCACAGGACCATACCAGGGAGAACTCACCTTTTTTGTACTTTGTTTGAATGAAGAAAACCAGAACTAGGATTATTACCAGCAGCCCCAGTAACACTGCTGGCAGCAGCCGTGACAGCAGACATGAAGGGCAGCTCTCTTCTGTAAGAAAACAGCGTTTGCAGGTCACCACTGGCTAGAACACCAACCTGCCAAGTGCTCTAGGAAAGGCTGCCATGGCTGTCTCCTGAGTTAGCCAGTACACTGTGTACCTCATGAGAGTTCCCTTGCTGGGCCACGAAGTCTTTCAAGTCATACCCTCGTTCCTCCCTCCCCCACGGGTATCACAGAGCAACCCAGCTCTTCATGCTTGGGTTCCTCACAGCGCAGCCTGGCCCTGTAAGGACAGGCACAGGGTGCTTAGGGGCAGCTCTTAGTTAGGCTTGCAGGATTCGGGTCACCCAAACAAGTCCCATGTGTTAGGTGTTACATGCAGCATGGAGTTAGATTGGTCTGGAGCTGGCGGAATGACTCAGTAGGGTTAAGCGCTGTCAGGCAAGCCCAAGGACCTGAATTCGAGCCCTGGAACCCACACTGAGGAAGCAGAGAGCATCCCTGTTGAAACTGTCCGCTGACATCCACTTAGTGCCGCATGCACAGGTGTGCATGCACACATAATAAATAAAATCAGTTTAGACCTGTTCCCATCTGACTGACCAGGGCAGCTGCCAGGTCTATAAGGATGAAAGTGGGCACTCCAATAATATCCCACCATTCCGAGTACTCCGTCCATGCACACAGATCAACCCCTTACTCCAGCTCACTGGCCTCAAGGCTAATGACCTGCTGAGGAGCCACACACACCTAGGGGCCAGACAAGCAGCTAGCCTGACTAACCGCGTGCTCCGTGTGGCCCAAGCCAAGTGCTGAGGAATTAGAGGGTGGAGCGAGGTCACCTCTTAGCTTCCAGGAACTGATGCACAGACTTCATTATGTCTTGTCTTGAATTTTCTATGTAGCCAAGACTAGCTTTAAACTCCTGACCCTCCTGCTTCCAATTCCCAAATGCTGAGATTACAGTTGTTTGTAACGCACCTGGCTATTTGTTCTTGTTTTGGTTTTTCAAGACATGGCTTCTCTATGTAGCCCTGACTGTTCTGGAACTTGCTCTTGTAGAAAAGGCTGGCCTCGAACTCAGATTCACCTACCTCTGCCTCCTGAGTTCTGGGATTAAAGGAGTGTGCCACCACAACCCAGCCAGTTTGTTCATTCTTGAGAATGACTACAATCAAAATTTACTTAGGGTGTGTACATACACACACTTACATGTGCATATAGACGCCAAAAGACAACTTAGGGGAGTTGATTCTTTCCACTATGTGGGTCCCAGGGATTGCACTGAAATGGGCAGGCAGACTTGGTGCCAAGCACCTCCACTCACAGAGCCATGGGCATGACTTTGCCAACAGTTCAGTTCCAAGTATACGGTGGATGGCTGACTTTGTTCTAAACCAAAAGTGTCATATTTCTGGGTTTCCATTTATAGGATTCAGTTGTACAAGTATTTTTACTTCCTCCGAAAAGCAGAAGTGGCCCTGCTAAATTTATTCATGGGAAACTCAAAACAGGAAATACAGGGCTCTGGTCTGCTATCAACCCCTACTCTTTCTTTTCTACAGTTTGGTTTTTTTTAAATAGATTTCTCTAGTTCTATCTATCTATCTATCTATCTATCTATCTATCTATCTATCTATATATAATCTATCTATATATCTATCTACCTATATCTATCTATATCTATCATCTATCTATATCTATCTATCTATCTCTGTCTATCTCTATCTATCTATCTAATCTATCATCTATCTATATCTATCTATCCATCCATCCATCCATCCATCCATCCATCCATCCATCC
>LOJH01013858.1:17933-30636 GCA_001685095.1 Ellobius talpinus
CAGTGACCAGGCAGCAGTATCCTCCCCACCACCTCCAACCATTCCCCTCCTCATCAGTGAACAAGGGAGCCACATACTCCACCTACACGTGGAGAAAGACACACAGAAGCACAGACTCCACCTGCACCAACCAGAGGAAGAGATGGGTAGGTGGCAATGTAAAACTTTCATTTAACAACAGAAAGAACAATATGGTACCACCAGAAACTAGTGGTTCCAAAACAGCAGACCCGAACATCCCAACACAGATGAAACAGAAGAAAACAACCCTAAAAATAATTTTATGAAAATGATAGAGGCCCTTAAAGAGGAAATAAAAAATTCCCTCAAAGAGATGAAAGAAAAGGCAAACAAAAAAATGGAAGAAATCAATAAATCCCTTAAAGAAATCCAAGAAGACCAAGAAAAAAATAAAACAAGTGAAGGAAACAATCCAAGACTTAAAAATTGAAATAGAGGGAATAAAGAAAACACAAACTGAGGGAATTCTGGAAATAGAAAATCTGGATAAATGAACAGGAACTGCAGATGCAAACATAACCATCAGAATGCAACAGATGGAACAGAGAATCTCAAGCACTGAAGATACAGTAGAAGAAATAGATTCATCAGCCAAAGAAAACATTAAATCCAACAAACCCTTAACACAAAACATCCAGGAAATCTGGGATACCATGAAAAGACAAAAACCTAAGAATAGTAGAGATAGAAGGTGAAGAAGAATTCCAGTTCAAAGGCAAAGAAAATATATTCAATAAAATCATAGAAGAAAACTTTTCCAACCTAATAACAGAAATGCCAGTGAAGATACAAGAAGCTTATAGAACACCAAATAAACTGGACTAAAACCAAAATGTCCCCTCACCATATAACAATCAAAACACTAAGCATGCAGAATAAATACAGAATACTAAGAGCTGCAAAGGAAAAAGACCAAGTAATATATAAAGGCTGACCTATCAGAGCTATACCTGACTTCTCAATGGAAACAATGAAAGAAAGAAGGTCCTAGACAGATGTTCTACAGACACTAAGAAACCACAGATACCAGTTCAGACTATTATACCCAGCAAAGCTTTCAATCACCACAGACAGAGAAAACAAGATGTTCTATGACAAAACAAGATTTAAGCAATTCTTATCCACAAATCTAGTCCTACAGAAATTACTAGAAGAAACACTCCAACCTAAGGAACTTAGCTGCACCCACAAAAAAATGCAACAACTTCACACTAGCAAATCCCAAAGAAGGGAAACACACAAACACTACCACTACCACCACCAAAAGCAAATATTACCACTACCAACAAAAGCAAATATAACAGGAATTAAGAATCACAGGTCATTAATATCTCTTAATATCAATGTGATGTGGGAGGTGATGGATGCTGTGAACATGTTTTATTGCTATTGGTTAATAAAGAAGCTGCTCTTGGCCAATGACTTAAGAGAGTATAGCCAGGCTGGAAGAGATATAGAGAGAGAGCATAGGTAGAGTCAGTAAGAAGTCATATAGCTGCCACTGGGGACAGCCCACCAAAACTTTGACAGTAGGCCCCAACCTTGTGGTAATACACAGATTAATGGAGATAGGTTAGTTGAGGATATGAGAGCTAGCTAGCAATACACTTAAGCTATTGGCTAAACAGTATTGCAAATAATATAGTCTCTGAGTGATTATTTTACTAGTGGGCAGCCAGGAATAAACAACCAATCTATCCCAACATCAACAGCATCAATTTGCCTATAAAAATACACAGGCTAACAGAATGGGTACAAAAACAGGACCCGTCCTTCTGTTATATACAAGAAACATACCTCAACCTCAAAGACAGATACTACCTCAGAGTAAAATGTTGGAAAGAGATTTTCCAATCAAATGGACCTAAGAAACAAACTGGTATAGCTATCCTAATATCTAACAAAATAGAATTAAAATTAAAATTAATCAAAAGAGACAGAGAAGGTTATTTCATATTCACCACAGGGAAAATCCATCAAGATGAAGTCTCAATCCTAAACATCTATGCCCCAAATACAAGGGTACCCATATTTGTAAAAGAAACATTACTAAAGCTTATATCACACATCAAATCACACACGCTAATGGTGGGAGACTTCAATACTTTACTCTCACCAATGGATAGGCCTACCAAACAGAAACCTAACAGAAATAAGGGAACAAATGTTATGACTCAAATGAACTTAACAGATATCTTTAGAACATGCCACCCAACACAAAAGAATATACCTTCTTCTCAGCACCTCATGGAACTTTACCTAAAACTGACCACATACTCAGCAACAAAACAAACCTTAACAGATACAAAAATTGGAATAACTGCTTGTATCTTATCAGATCACCTTTGCTTAAAGTTAGAATTCAACAACAACACTAATTGCAAAATATCTACAAACTCATGAAAATTGAATAATCCTCAACTAAATCATCACTGGCTCAAGGAAGAAATAAAGAAAGAAATGAAAGACCTCCTAGAATTCAGCAAAAATGAAAGCACAGCATACCCAAACTTATGGGACACTATGAAAGCAATTCTAAGAGAAAAGTTCATAGCATTAAATGTCTACATAAAGAACATCGAGAAATCTCACATTAGTAACTTAACAGATCACCTGAATGCTATAGAACGAAAAGAAGCAGACCCATCCAGGAGGAGTAGGTAGCAGGAAATAATCAAATTGATGGCTGAAGTCAATAAAATAGAAACAAAGAGAACAACAGAAAGAATTAATGAAACAAAGAATTGGTTCTTCAAGAAAATCAACAAGATAGAAAAACCCTTATCCTGACTAACCAATAGAGAGAATATGCAAATTAACAAAATTAGAAATGAAAAGGGGAACATAACAATAGACACTAAAGAAATCCAGAGAATCATTATGTCATACTTTGAAAACCTGTATTTCACAAAATTGGAAAACTTAAAGAAAATGGACAATTTTCTAGATAGGTACCATAAACTAAAATTAAATGAAGACCAGTTAAACAGTTTAAATAGACCTATAATCCCCGTGGAAATAGAAAAAGTCATTAAAAATCTCATGAATTCACATGGATGAACCCAGCTAAAAGTCCTAGCAATAGTGGAGAGGGTGCCTCAAGGAGCCTTCTGCTTTAATCAGATTAGTGACTACCTTAATTGTCATTGTAGAACCTACATCCAGTAACTGATGGAAGCAGACGCAGTGTCCCACAGCCAAACACAAAAACTGGAGTTCAGTTGAAAATGAGGGAGGAGGTACCATATGAACAAGGGGAGTCAAGATCATGATTGGGAAACCCACAAAGACAGCTGGCCTGAGCTAGTATGAGCTCAAGAACTATGAACTGACAGCCAGGGAGACTGTTTGGGACCAAACTAAGCCCTCTGAATGTGGCTGACAGGTCTGTGGCTTGGTCTGTTGGAGGGGACCCTGGCATTGGGACCAGGACCTATAGCAATTGCATGAACTGGCTTTTTGGAGCCCATTCTCTATGGTGGGATACCTTGTTCAGCCTTGATGCAGGGGGGAGGGGCCTGGCCCTTCCTCAACTTGTACGTCAAATTTTATTGACTCTCAAGGAGGCTTTGCTCCCTCTGAGAAATGGATGTGGGGAAGGTCAGGGATGGGAGAAGATGAGTTGGGGGAACTGGGGTTGGTATGTAAAATGAAAAAAATTTAAATAAAAAAGAAAGTCAAATAACTTGTCTTTTTCATATACTGTTTAAACAACTGACTAAAACAGTAACAGACAACTTTCCATCCAAATTTAATTTTCCCTCTTCCTGTGACTAAGCTTCCCTGCCAACTGTAAATAAATTAAATGATAATCATGAATGAGGTACATAGCTAATTTGGGTTTATTGCCTTCTTATATGCATAACAAATATGAGCTTTCACAGTTAGTTTCATTATGTTTCAAGACCCATAAAATGTACTCCAATTTATTGTAACTATATCGTCATTTTAAGTTGATTTACATAGGGAAATTCTTCTTCCCACTATTAAGGAATCTGTCTCAGGGCTGAGCATGAAAAGGCCATCAATTAGCACTTTATTGATGGATTGATCAGGGGAAGAGACTGCCATTCACGGGCCTGGGTGATTACTTAACATGATGTAAAAGCCTTGATGGCGGCTGCTTAAGGACTGGATGATGATTTTAAATATGCAAGTATTAGATCTGGTTAATTATTCTGGCCAGAGTTCTTAAAAACAACATTCAGAAATGTTTTAAATGTTTTGATGAATAGCAGGGACTCCCCACTAATTTCCTGATCAGCGGCATTGTGCCCAGCCCTGTGTGAGCAGTTGCAGGGTGAGTGAACATGGTGGAGTTGCCCGTGTTCAGTTCTCTTTTAGGAAAGCTGCTCTATTCTGTCATTGTCTGCTTAGATTAGATTAAATGTCCTTCGGCTCTATTTTTCCTACATGGTTGCTAGATGTGGTTACTTATTCCAGCTGAAATTAGCTCTATTTCCCGAAGCCTAAATCTCCTTGATAGTCTTGATAGTTATTGATAATGCCATTCCTCTACCAGGATGAATCACTTAACCAAGGACATGCTTAATTCTTGAGACTCTATCTTTTTTTTCCTACTCCCGAACTCTGATTAGTGGGCTCATTACTTTATGTACCTGGATGTCTTCATATGTTTAACAAATCCAAGATGTTTCATCAAAGCAGAGAAATTGCTACTTGTCTTCTTCCTCACGTTGTGATTGATTTTCAAGCCCCAAGAATTTAGCTCCATCTTGGGGGTGCAACATAACAAAGAATGTACATAATCACTCTTAAACTTTAAGTCTGGGTGAATCAAAACACATTTATCCAGATGAAGTTTCTTGAAATCTGGTACCATTTTTTAAATTAATTAACTTCTGCAATCTCTTACACGTTCATAATTAATATCGCTCTTTCCATTTCTCCAGGTATAAATGGGCCTGTCAGACAATGTCAGTCTGCAGTCATCAAGCAATGCATAAAGAGTGCCCCTGAAAAAGTGATCTATGGCTTGGTTCTGCGGTGATGCAATGAATTAATGAAGTTTTCAAAGGTACCTAACACGCAATCAAAGGATAGCTCAGATCCCAAGAGAATTAAACCAAATAAATGAGAACTTGAAAATTATTAGAACTGGAGAGGAAGAAAAGCCTCATGTAACCCAGAGATTGCAAGCAGAAGGCCTCCAGGCTTGGTCTGGTTTATAGACCACTTTCTCTTTAGTTTTGATTTTTGGGCATCTTTAGGAAATGCAATTGATCTCTTGTTTACTATGCTCCACCATGGCCACATACACCTAATTAACTCATTACCTAGAGCCTACAGGCATTTGAATCTGAGACATTTGTTAACAGATTAGGGAACGAGGAGATGCTGACTTCAGGATAACTGATTGGCAACAGGAGTTTTAGCTTGCTGGCTTGTTGAGAGCTCTTTGACCCTCAGAGCTGACATTTGCCTATCATAGAATGTATTTCACAGAGAGCCTGATTTTGCATACTAAGTCCTTTCCACCTGTGTGCAGTAAAGTTCAGCAGGATAGTTTGAAGTTGGAATGACCCAGAAATCTGGGCCATTAATATAGCATTGATACCACAAAAGCATTTCAGAAGATCAGCCAACAAAAAAGGCAGCAAATCTCTTCATTTGGAGGTGGACTCGTGACCAAACTGAGGAGGAAGTTGTGTCTTGCGTCTTGTGTCCAATCCCTCTGTGGGCTGGTGTATTGTTCATTTGGGTAATGATATGATGAAGCCAATAATTACCAATTAAATTTGGCCTCTTTCCTATAATAGTAAAATCACAGCTCCCAAAGAGATCCCTGTAAGGCATTTGCTTTTAAAGTATTATTGCTCAAGAGAACATTACATCAAATTAAACAAATAAGACTCTTGTGGCATTAGGAAAATATTTCTTAGCTACTGTGTTACTCATATATGATTTTCTTCGTCAGTGTGACTTCTATCTTGAAAGATGTTGGGGGAATGGGGAGGCCATTCACTTAGCAGTGTTGCCTTATGGGCCCAGACCTGAGGACCATCCCACCAGGCATGAAAGATGTCTCGGAGTTGTGTGCTCTAATAATCCCAGTTCTGGGGAGGTAGAGACAAGAAGATTGCTGGGACTCACCGGCCAGGCAAGCTAGTTTAATTGGTGAATCCCAGGCTAATGAAAGAACCAGCCTCAGCAGAGTAGGTGATACTCCTGAGGTTCACACTTGGGCCTTTGGGCACACGTGTACATGCACACTTGCAAACACACACACAACCACACATACACACAGTCTCCCCCAGACATGCTTATTACCCCCTCCAGGGTACACACACAGTAAAACACATACACACACACACACACACACACACACAAAAAAAGAAAAGATAATTTGCTTTGGCATAAGAAGCAGTGGTATTTCTTAACCTGTGCTGCCATTAACATGGTCAATCAAAAGCCATCTGCATCTTGAAAGACTGACAGGGAACCAAGAAAAGTTTGCGTTGGGAACTACTAGACTTCTTGAACTTTCTGATTCAGAGCTAAGCACCATTAAGAAAATGATGCTTCTGTGGTTTCAGATTTGGAACACTCCATTAACAACCAGCAGGGAAGGTGGCCCCAGCAGAGTGCAGACCGCTAATTAGAAGCAGTCTCCCATTATGCTTGACCCTAACAGGTGGCATCAATATGCCTCGTGTTAGCTTACACCCCATTTTCATTCACTTTCCTTCTCCTTTCTTAGTCACTGCACAATCGATGAACTTAGAATTTGTCTCTTCTCATTACTCTGTTTTCTCTTCTACAGGGCGATCCGAAAGAGTCCCAGCAGGAGGTGCCTATGATTTAGAAAGATTGCCCAAGAAAACCTTGTATTTATGCACTGTGAGGTTGTGTTTCTGGCAGTATTATCTTGTTTGTTTTGACGTTTTCATTAAGCTAGACCTTTGTTTTGAAATCTCCTCTGCACGCCCCAGCTTTTTCACACCTGTAGCCAGCACTTTCAGATTGCCTTGTAATTATTTTCTCACATATTCAGTTCCTTCATTTGACTCTGTGCACTTCAAGGACAAAGGATTATATCTTAATCAGTTTCATGTTTTAGCACCTAACACAGTATGTCTTGGATTAGTGAAAGAAAGAAATGAATTAATAAAACCTCACAAGGTAAGTGTCTGTGAAGAGTTCTATGTTTAATATCGCCAAGTGTTAGTTAACATATAAAACAGGAGACACAATGACAGCTCTGTGAGAATCAGCGAGGATGATTAACGAGGGGGCTGACACCACACCACCAAGGCAAGGGAAGCTGACTCCAGTTCAGTGTCCCTAGCAGATGGGAGAGTAGAGAGAATGCAGTTGTGCTGGCTGACAAGTCCCCTCTCCATGGTCCGGCCTTGTCTCTTACCCTACCACCACCTCATTGGTTCTGGGGTGACTAGATTGTCTTACCTTGCAGATCTGTCCTTTTCTGTCTCATTATAACACCACCATAAGATACTAACGTACCCTTCATCCACTGTCCCTTTGTGTGCTATTATCTGTTGTTCAATCCTCTTTGATAGGAAGCATAGCGGGCTGGCTCAGACTTCTCTCTCCTCTATCTCTCCCCTCACCTCCATCATGAGCTAATTCCGAGCACAGCGTTAAAGTTGGACACTTGGGCAAGGGAAGACTCTTCATGACTGCATTGTTCCTCCTTGGGGACATGTCCAACCAGAATCTGAGTCACCTTCCCATGATTTGAGGACCCAACATGTAAGAATTTCCTACGTAAGTGGCTCCCAAATCTGTGTTTAGAGTTTGCATGCTGTTCTTTCAAAGGTCTCGATGCCAGAGAATCTTTGTGGTGATGGTTGGTTATGCTTTCTAGTGCCTATTGCCCACATACTGGCCTATGGGCCATTCAAAGTTACCAAGGGCAGCTACTTTGGTGGGAGGGGAAAATAACTGTTTTAATTTTAAAGGTTGATTTTAGTTTTAGTTTTGTGTATTGCATGAGCCAGTATGTATACATTCATACAGGTGACTGTGGAGGCCAAAGGTAATGGATTCCCTGAAGTTGGAGTTCTAGGCTATTGGGAGCTGCCCAGCATGGATGCTTGGAGCTGAACTGTATGTGCTCTTAATTGCTGAGCTGTCTCTCCAGCCACACAATGCATATTTAGAAGGAAGTGGTAGATGGTTCTCCCCAAGGTCAAATGACATCCCTAGTCATTGATTTTTGAACAGTTTTACAGTACCAGGCATGGATTTCCTCCTGTGGAACAGGCCTCAGCTCCACTGAAAATATGGCTATTTGCCTCCACAACAGTAATAGAATGATCACACCACTGGTCAAGTATTGGAAAGTGTCTTTTCTCACAAAACTTCTCACATCTATTAAATAAAACAGAAGAGATGAAGTAGTAAATACAGAAACTACCTCATCACTGAATACTCCTCTAGACAGTAATAAAATGGACTGTAATACTCACGTCTGTCTTGGTTAGTTATTTTTGTCAACTTGACAAGCACACAGGCTAGAGTCATCAAGGAGGAAGAATCCTTAATGGAAGAATTGCCTCCATCAGATTGTCCTGTGGGGATGTCTGTGGGAGTATCTTGATTGATTGATGGGTCTGGCCCACGAGGGGCAGTGCCACCGCTGAGTAGGTGAGGTGGTTCTGGGTTGTATGGGAAAGTAGGCTGAGCAAGCGAGTAAGCAGTGTTGCTTCGTCAGCTCTGCTTTAGTTCCTGTCTCCTGGTTTCTGTTTGAGTTCCTGCCCCAGCTTTCCTGAATGGCGGGCTGTGACCTATAAGATGTAATAAATCTTTCCTCAAATTTTCTTTCTGTCTGTGCTTTAACACAGCAACAGGAAGCAAACTAAGACACACATGCATGAACACACGCACACACATACACCTTATAACAGAGCAAGAATATCTCTAGTAGATGCAAGATACTAACCAATAAAAAGCCCAGTGTGAGGAATGCTTTATTTCTTTTGGAATTGTTGGCCAATGAGACACTGTCAATTCCCAAAGAGTATGAGATATTGCTAGAGCTCCTCTCGTGCCCCTCCAGAATTTGATGGGGAGACCCTGTTGGTGAAGATACTGCACACTTCACTCATAGACTGTGGAGAATTCAGGCTGGTACTGACTTGGGGGTTCCATGCTTACTGGCTACCTTTCATAGAGTTGGAAGGTGCTAGTTGCGTTAATGGAGAAGCAATCAATTGTATTCATCTGCAAACACTGTGAGCTACAATAATGACTGACTTGCCAAGTCACGGCCTTTGGTTCAATAGAGGCATGGGCATCATAGGAGTTCTAAAATACTTCTGTGGGATTTAAGTCCTACTCCACAGGATGAAGCTCATACTTGGTATCATTATTTTGGTCCCAGGAACTGTGGGTAGCGAAGTCATAGGCCCTAGGGGAAAATCTACTACTATTATTTTTCTGAATGAACACAGTAGTCAAACAATTCCCAATGATTTATCCTCATGCCCATGGATCAGCGCATCTTTCAGCCTTCATTGGAGAAGCCTCTTTTATATGATGATTAGCACAGAGACCCACCAGGTGCAGAGAATAAGAGACTAGGAAATTCTCAGCCATAAATGGAACATCTATATTACATTCCCTCCTCTGGAAGCTCAGGGATCATTATGGAAGAGGAGGCAGACAGTGCGTAAGAGTCACGGTGGTGCATGGCTATGAGGAAGCAGTGTCTTCTGGGAACAATAGGGCAGCTGCACATATGAACCCACAGCGGCTGTAATAGCGTGCACAAGAACTGGGCAAACTTTTATATCGAGGCTCCAGAGTACCAGTGTGGAGAGGAAGGTGGTCATAGAATCCATTCCCTGGTGGTGGAATTATTGGCAGTTTATAGATGCTGGGAGAGGAAAGGTCAATGGTCTCTAAGAGTGTGTCTGTTTGTAAGTCACTAGCAATCCTTTGGGAAGACACATCTCCAAGAATGTTTGGGCAGCACAAAATGGTATTGATGGGCTTTTGTAAAAGAACATATATTTGGGCAGATGGGGAAGAGGGGTGGGTCTGAAAAAAGTAGAGAGGGGGTGAGTATGATCAAAATACATTGTACAAAATTCTCAAAGAACTAAGAAATTATTTAAAAACACTAAAAATTGCAAGAGGGCTTTATAAAGGTTTATTTTTTTTCTTGAGGGCATTATTTCTCAGTTTTTCTAGCAGATGCTTGGAAATTTTCTGATTTTACAATAAAGTTGTTGGATACA
The DNA here is from genome assembly GCA_001685095.1 of Ellobius talpinus. Lineage (NCBI taxonomy): Eukaryota > Metazoa > Chordata > Mammalia > Rodentia > Cricetidae > Ellobius > Ellobius talpinus. Next base: position 28,181 of record LOJH01013858.1, read on the forward strand.
ACTTTCCAAGATCTCTGGTGATGAAGAGAACAGCAGTTCATTTGTCTCTATTTGGTGCTAGCTGCCATCAGAGGTGAAATGTGTGCATTTATGAATAAGTATATGCAAAGCACGTGCACTACGTCTGAGCACTGTATACATACATGTATGCATATCTATACAAATACAATACACAATGTACATATTGCATATGTATGCACACAATAAACACATACATATTATATACACACAATACATGTTATATACATATGCAACACATACATATAATATATACATGCACAATACACAGATATAAACATTATATATAATGAGTATAATACACAATATACATATTATAGATATATGCATGCAATACACACATATACATGATATACAATGAGTACAATGTACACATATGCATAGTATACACACACACACATATATATGTCTTCTTCAAAGACAAAAGAACCTTGGAATAACCTTCCTCCAGCACTCTCCCAGCTTACCACAGAGCCCTGATGGAAAGGAGTCTTTCTTGGAAAAATCTCTCATCTTGGAATTACTAAGCACGGCTTTGCTCTGGAACATGCACTAACCATCTCTGACCAAGCTCTGTGCTCCAGGGTCCTTCTGGGTCCTGCGGGCCAGGTTGGTGAGGAACCCTAGAACACTAGAACACTAATGACACTTGTTTGGTGCAGAGCCCTCAATAGTGGAACACTACTCCCACTGACCAGAGCTGCAGCCTCTGTGGAGGGCGAGATCCCAGAGTCCACACATGGCTGACAAAAGCATTGGCTGTCCTGAGCCAATCAAGCTGCAGCTCTAGAGTCCATGTATTGGGGCCACACCCCTGGAGACTTATCTAGTGCAGGTGCAGGTGCAAAACTTATTATGCTTAGAGAAACCTGGAATGCGTTTCCCAGTCCCTCATCCCCCTGACAACACAATGCTGCCTCTGCTCCAACACAGAGAACTCCTGCTTCAGAACTGGCTGCTATGTTACATCCCATATTCACCTTCCATGTGACAGGAATTCATGGCCATTCTGTCTAGAGGGCCCTTTGTTTCCCCTGCATAAGTCTTCAAGCAAAAACCCATCTCTCTACTTTCTGCTACTCCTCCTTTCCCGGTTCCCGAAGATGGTATCTCTCATCCCTAATGGCCTTCTAAAGTAATGACTTGCAAATGGCCAATTTAGAAAGAAAACTCTTCTAGATTCTGAAAAGATCTGCAGAAAAATTTCTACAAGATCTGAATGATAATATTCAAATTTTGCAGACGGCTGAGCATTCAGGGGCTAGAATTGGTTAAAGCTAATTTGTACTTTAATTTCCCAAGCTGTAGCTCTAAATCCCTGTTATGTTATTCACTGATCGCTCTGGGAGGCTGGAAGGTTGTAAACTTTACCTACATCATAAAAACATGGATCTGAAATATTGGTCCAATAAGCTGTGCATGTAAGTTTGATGTCCTGTAAGTTAGTCATTTAGGAATATATGTATAGTGTTAAATTTCAACTTAATTCCTGGGGTTGGGAAGATAGCTCAATGGATGGGAGCTCCTGCGATACAAGCATGAGAACCTGAGTTCAAATCCCCAGCACCCATGTAAAAACATGGCAACAGAAATGGTGGGGTGGAGGCCCCTAGCCTCAGTGTTGTGTGGGATGGAGGCAGGAGGGTCTTTGGGATTGGCTCGACACCAGTCTAGATCCAAATTCAATGAGACAACCTGCCTCAAGGGCATCAGAGTGGTAGAGCAGCGTATCCAGCACCCTCTTCTGGCCTCTGGGTGTGTGAAATGCCTCCAATGTGTGCATATAACACACACACAGACACACACACATAAAGGAAAAAATGAGGCTTCATCTGGCATGACAATGCTTTTTATGAAGGAATAAGTTTATTTTTTAAAAGATATAAAATTGGGAGGGAAATGGGAGATATGTTGGGAGATTAGGAGAACAGAATGAGGGATGGGAGAAAAGATGTGATCAAGATACAACGTATACATGTATGGAACTTTCTGAAGAAAACTACTTGAAGAAAAGATAAGAGTACAAATTGTAAATATTTTATTTTATATAAGATCAAAATTAGGACACACATTTTCTATTTGTATTATCAGTCATAATATTCAAGACAAAAGATGGAAAGTTTAATTTAGAATCCTAAGAAGCAAGCCTAAAACCCACAGTTTCTGTAGTTAGTCTTCTATATCAGAGAGACCTTTCCTTTGGAATTGATTTAATCATTCATTTTAAATTAGAATATTGTCTTATATTGACATTGAAAGTGAACATGTTAAGAACATTAAATAACATATGCCAACAAAGTGGTTTTAAGAAACCCAGGTCTTTTCTTCATTCAAACTCCTCAATTTCAAATGTAACAGTTCAAAACCAGGGTAATTTAGAGGTTTTATTCCTCTTTGAATCTCTATTTACTCTCTCTCTCTCTCTCTCTCTCTCTCTC
>LOJH01013858.1:30701-55238 GCA_001685095.1 Ellobius talpinus
CCCCCCCCCACATGAGCCTTTAATTCACTAAGCAATTATGGCTGAGGTACTGGCCGGAGCCATGTTTATTGCTACAGCTCTATGGCGTTTCAAGGTCCTTGCCAGGAAACAAGCTGCAACAGTGTATCCATAAACAACACTCAAAAGCGCCTATGGTTTCAAGGTCCTTGCTAGGAAGCAAACTGCAACAGTGTGTCTATAGCTCCATAGTCTGGATGGCCTGCTTGAAAGAGTCAGAGTTTTCCCTGGCAGGACGGCCCAGAAAGGAGGCATTTTAAAACAGCGCAGCTTTTTTCCCCGCTACAGCTGAAAACCGAAATGCTTTTACTCTAGTCTTTCCCAAGCTTTCTCAGGCTTTCTGTGGATGCAGTTATCCACGTGGGCGCCATTTGTATTTAAAACATGATTGACAGAATACAGACAATTCTCCCGCACCAGAAACAGCTGGCAATGGGTCCAGGGCATCTTAGGACTTGGTCTGGAACGGGAATTTTGCATGACAGGGGAAGAAGATAGTCCTGTCATTGCAGTGCTATGAGATCTCTCAGCCAGACAGGATCCGAGTGAACGCCGTCTCCCATCCTCATGCTCTTTCCTCAGCCACACTGTTACCGAACCAAACCCGTCTGGTTTCAAGTCCGAGCAGTGGTGATTTTGGTGGCAGTGGTTGCACTTCCTACTTTGGGTGCATTGTGGACATTCACAGACTGGATTACCTTATTCTTTCTTTCTGTTAAGGATTTCTAAACACCCTGCTGTCTGATGCCACCCCGTGATCCTCTGGGTGAGTAGTGGTATGTAATCATGTACTATTAGTCTGTGCTTTTAGCTTCTCCTAAATGGTCTGTCTTCCCTTTGAGCCTCTCTTGTGTATCGAATAACCCCACCTTGTCATCCCTGTGTGGTTAGGAAGAATGCAATGATCCATTTTGGTCCAGATGATACAAGGATTAAGTGTGAGTTTTCAAGTTTCCATTTTTCCTACCATGCTGGTTTTCACAATGGTGGAACTTTTCTGAGTTTGACTTCATGGAGTACAGACTTCTTTTCTTCCCCATATTCTATCTCCAATGCAAACTAGCATTGAATTTCAAACCTGAAATAAAACTTGGTCAGGTTAAACTTCAGTTGTCTTTGGTGTTATTTATTTTAACACAGACATAATTTCTTGAAAATTATTTCTGAGGAAACAAGCCATGTAGTGTTGAGAGTTGTTAGTAATACGTGGTTAGGGAGTGGAGAGGAAAATCAGAAAGAGGAACAGTCATTATCCAATGGTAAAACACTTGGTTAAAAACTATGGCTCTGGGGCTGGCATGATAGATAAGCAGTTAAGGCTACCTGCTGTGCATAGCCATCGTCTGTAACCCCAGTTCCAAGGGATCTGACACCCTCTTCTGCCTCTGGAGGCACCTGGCATACATGGCACACACATATATATCTAGGCAAACACATATATTTAAGAGAGAAGAAGAAAGCTGGGTGGTGGTGGTGCACACCTATAATCCTGGCACTCAGGAGATAAGAGGCAGGCAGATCTCTGGAGGTTCAAGGGCAGCCTGGTCTACAGAACTAGTTCCAGGTCAGCCAGGGATACAAACAGAAACCCTGTCAATAAATAAATAAATAAACAAACAAATAAATAAATGTTTAAAAACATCTTTACAAAACTACCTGCAATACCCCAGGATTGTGTGTTTACAGGATTTGCACAACATCCTAGCATGTATGCCATATTATTTGCTACATTTTTCAAGACAATAATAAAACAAATGGGCTGGTTTTGTAAAAATAAATAAAAAAGACTACAGGCTTCTAGAAATCCAAGGTCTTGATATGTTGGAAAAACCAATTGATTCTTGCTTTCAAAATAAAAGAGGTAAATTAAGAAAGCATTTGAAACCTAGCCAATTAACTCAGTAGTGAAGTCATGGATCTTGGAGGAGAACTTACAAACACCACTCTCTTAACCCAGCATAGTCCCTAATTATAGTCTATTATTTGCCCTTACACCTCAGATAAGGGTAGTCTTCACATCAAGGACTTTCACCAGATAGAGATCATTACTGAAAAAAAATCACAGCTAATAACTATGTAGAGTTGTGCCAGCTGGTCCTAAAGGAAAGGTCTACAAAATAACTTGCACACCTAAGGTGTGAGGGACATTGTGCAAGTGAGGATTGAGAGATTGTAAGACTCAGAGGATCAGGGAGTTTTCGGTGAGACTGCGTCTCCTAGCAACACGAGAAGCTACACCCATAAAGTCTCAGCTACACAGCTGCCTAAACATGAGCTGAATAAGGACAAAAGACATGCTAAACTGGAGGGGGAACCAGGAGGGCCACACACAGAGCTACAGGCAACGAAGGAGCGCTGAGAGTGGGAGAGACAGTCTCTCCAGGAAACAGCACACCAACTGGTTAGCCAGTGCCAAATAGTCAGCCCTGAAAACATCAGTACAGTTAACATCCTACAGACTGAGCAATACATTTAGGAAGATACATACGTTTACATACATATTCATGGAACAACAATTATTGGAAAAAAGAGGCCATGAATTTAGAAGAGAGACAGGAGAGGTATGTGAGAGGGTTTAGAGGAAGGAAAATAGAGGTAGAAATGATATAATTAATTTATAACATCACATATAAAATACAAATTCTTAGAAATGAAAGAAAATATTTGAGAAAACACCCCTGAAACCATCCCTCTCCTTTCTCCTTTTTTTTTTGGTAAGAATCCTATTTGAGGTATCTCTTTCCTGACCACTTAAAGCCTCCTGGTAAGCTAGAATGTCTCAACAACATCTGGTAGAGGGTTTAGACTTATGAATACGCTGAGAGATTTGGAATGAAACGCCAAATAAATAGAGCAGATCCAAGATGCTTTTCTCCAAAGACCTTGGCACAGTTATGGGAACACTGACTTACTACATCAAACCCAAGATGAACCTTGCAGGTCCTCAGAAAGCCTTAATTTAAAGAAAACTACAAGCGTGGAGTAAAAAAGACCGTGTATGGTACATATCTGCAATGGCCTGGCAACCAGTGTCCCCTACTTCCAAGGATATCAAGCTATATTTGTTTCAAAATATGGTAAAAGATACCTCATCATCCCTGTAAGCACTAGCTTGTAACTATCTTATGTAGGAAGCTGGCAAGATGTGAAATTAATTTCATCATAAACTCTTCAATATCATTCCAAAGGAAGCTAGCTTGCCTTGATAAGCACATAGTCCTCTTGCCTGGAAGAGATCAGAATGTGTCAATCCAGGAACATTCAAGCCACCTTAGGAAGTCTGAGTGACACCTTGAACCAAAAGAATGTGAGATATGCCACTGTCATCCACATCTAAGCTGGTAGAAGCATGTGGACCAGTCTGTGAAGTCGGTTCTCCAGATGTCCCCAAGAAACATTGAATTGTTGTAGTTACTCATCAGGAGCCCTCTGCTACTGCTTAAGACAGAAAGGCGGCTCAATTTAAGGGTCTAGTTTCAGCCTTCTTATTTCTTAAATTTGCTAATCTAGTTAGTCTTTTAGGGAAGTAAATGTTTGAATGTTTAAATATTTAATTCTGTGGTTTTACAAATGTTTATTTATTTACTTGTACATGTGCATGCTTGCATGCATATATGCCTTATATGTTTGTTGGCGCCTGCAGAAGCCAGGAGTGTTGAACCACTTGGAACTTGAGTTACAGGAGGTAATGAACTGTCTGATGTGGGTAACGAGAACCAAACCCATGTTCTCTGCAGGAGCAGCCAGTGCTCTTAACCCGAGACCCATCTCTCCAGCTCTAACACCATGACTTATTGACTTACAGTTCTGTCCAAAGAACTTTGTGTTTGCTCTGATCTCAGCTGTATTGTGATGGAAATTAAACTTGGAAACTGGAATTCAGCTGAATGCACTTTCCATAATTACCATTCTATATGTGTCTGGGTAATGTGATAGAAGCAAAAAGATTCTCCCAGACTGCAGTGCCGTGCATCAGAGACAAGTCAACAGCATGGGAAACTTTTCCCAGGAAGCAAATCTGTAGCCCTCGACACACAAAGTCTTTCCGCAACCTGCCCGGTGAGAGTTCAGAACTGGAAACGCAGTGGCCAGGTTTCTACTATTTTTTCCTTCTTGGGTTGAAGTATTTGTTACCACCTGCTCTGTCATTGTCTGCTACTGTGTGTTGGTATGTTATGGGAGGGTGTTGGAGCTCAATTTTTTTAGATTCGACATCTTTACAACAGGAAGATCCCCATCTGTGCAGGATGAGCATAAGATAGTCACATAAAATCTAGAGATCTGGGACTGGGAATGGGTGTAGTGGTAGAAAGTCTTTGGAGATGGTTTCAGTATGTTCTGTGTGGTAAGAAAAAACCTAATATGTTGTAAACAATTGTAAGAATAGGCTGGTGTTTTAAGTGACTCGTCATGAAACACCTTGATGATTGCCACCACCACCTCCCAAACTCCTTGTACAGGCAGGACTATTAGCCTTACATTGGCTACATGCCATGTGCAGAAATGATTTGTGCTAAAGCGTAAGAGCAGGCACGCATTCTTCAGGCATTATTGTTCCCTCATGTAATAATCCCTCAAATGGTGCTTATGTGATTATGCAACACAAGTCACCTTCTCTCCTCACACCTCACATGTGGAGGCTAAGAAAGAAGCCATTGTTATGGGAAGCCACTGCAACTGAAGAGACACCTTTGCTTTTAGTATCCATTCCCTTGATGCCTTATGGTGTCATTATTTTCCTAACAAGCAGAGTAACATCAGCATGCATATGGTTAGCACATATGTCCACATAAATATGATTTTTCCTACATATAAATATGATTTTTCTATCTCACCACTTAGAAAGTGTATATAAAACCTATGTCTATCATCAATGGTGTCATTTAAATGTTTTGGTCAGTAGTGAAGGTTATCCAAAAGGTAAAACTGGTCAAACAGAGGCATTGAAGTACTGGTAAACTTCAAGCAAAACAATCTAAAATTACACACTTCTGAAATACCCACATCTTGACTTATATTTATGTTTATCTGGATAGAATCAAAGAAGTATGGGGGTGTTGCCAGTTAATACTATATCTCAGAAGAAAAATACAGCACTCTTTTATTTTTTTATAAAGACAGGGTCTTTATTTATAGTCTAGATTGGCATTCAACCTGCATCCTCCCACTTTAGATTCCCAAGGCATAGCATTATAAGCCTCTGTCACCACATTCAGCCCACAACACTGTTAAAAGGGCATAAATCAAGAAAAAATAGACTATTAGTCAGAATGGCCATTATCAAGAGCACACACACACCACACACACACACACACAAAATAATACTAGCAAGGATTGGGAGAAAAAAATCTTTGTGCACTGTTGTTGGGAATATAAATTAGTCCAATTTCCAAGGAAATAAACATGGATATTTCTCAAAAACTCTTAGCATAAACTGCCGTGTGATCTAGCTGTACCATTCCCAGAAGTGCACCTAAAGGGATCCAAGTCAGTGTACCAAGGAATGTTTGCACAAATGTGTTTACTGCAACGTTATTCACAATAGCAAATTGCATAACTGGTCTAGATACCCATCAAGAGATTAATGGATAAAGAAAATTATAGTTTTTGACAACAAAGATAATGAATCCATGTAATTTGCCCCAAAATGCATGCAACTGGAAATCACCATCCTAAGCAAAATAAGTAAGATGCAGACAATACAAATATTACATGTTTTCTCATGTGTAGAATCTATAAAAGGAAAAAAGCATGACACGAGACAAAAGGGCTACTGCAGTACAGGAAGTAGATCGGGGTGGAGAAAGGCAGGGTAAGAGAAATAATCAAAGTATGTACGTGCTTGAATGAAAATAGCACAAGTGGGAATTCTTTGGGGAAATCGTTTTCTTAGAGGAGTTCACATTTAGTGTCTTTGCATGTGTCTATGATGAGCTGAGCTGTGCTTTTGCTGCCTCTCCTCCAGCTAAGCTTAAGCAATGAAAGCTCAGCATCCCCCATAGACCATTTTGATAAGATGAGCCTGATCAGATCAATTTCTACATAAAATTCATAGCTTCATCAAATACTTTAAGTACACCTATATGTATTGTGTGTTATGCCATTCATCCAGGTACTCTTACACTCAGGACACATGTATTGAACAACTGTGAGGTTCCAGGCAGCCTTCCATGCCTGACAATCATCAGTGAACAAAGTAGAGCTGCCCTCTGCCACGTGAGTTACACATACACATATAAGAGAGGAGGAGGGAGAAGGAGAGGGAGAGGGAGGGGGAGAAGGAGAGGGAGAAGGGGAGGGAAAGGGAGGGAGAGGGAGAAAAGGGGAAGAGAGAGAAACAGAGAGAGGGAGGGGGAAAAGGAGAGGGGGCGGGGTGGGTAGAAGGACAGGAAGGGGGAAGGGAGAGGGAAGGAGCAAATACCATGTGAGAACTATAATTGTTATATAAATTATTATAGCCTTGATGAACTATACAATAGGAATCCTGGAAAAAGACTCAAGCTTTCAGTGTTTAAGTAAATGTGGTAAATTTAGGCAAAGACATGGAAGAAAATTGAGTCACCTTGGCAAAAAGCACACTAGCATATTATGTCTTCATACCACCCCATGATCCTGCCAGCCTTGAGAGATGGAGGCTGAATGTTACATTTAATGTCTGGTCTCCTTTTCTATTTTGCAAGCATTTCTCTTTGTCTTTACTCTTCAGAAGTGTAACTTTGATGTGGAAAATCTTACATCCTGTATAAAATTAAGTTTATTGTTTTTGATAGCTTCTATGATCATAAATGAAATTTACATGCATAAATCTTTATTTACACAGAGTGCAGAATAGAATCACAAGGTTGGGTGTCATATACATTTTAGGACTCTGGAAATACATGCTGAGTGGTTCTGTGGGGAGGGTACATTTTCTCAGTAGTGTCTTAGTGGCATCAGTGCTCTTTCCTTTTCTTTCTTTCTTCTTTTAGTATTTCTTTGGTGCTATATATTAAATTACACATTTCTTTTTAGTGGTGAAGTTGATTTCTAAAATATGTTTGTTGGTTCTTTGGCATTTTTCTTTTCATTATGAAATATTTGTACACGAGACACATATTTTCTGTGATTTTTCCAAGTGATAATTTATATTAATTTTTTGACATTTTGACATTAAGGAATATTTTATGCATTCAAACTTGTTGACCTTTTTCTTGTGATTTCTTTTTATTATTTTGTTTAGAAAATGTTACATATCCTGAGATCATTAAAATAAGTACCTTTTAGTTATTTTGTGTTTTAATTTTCACTGGTGGATTTAACTTACATATATTTATTTTGACAAGATGGGGCCTTAATTTGAGCTTTTTCCAACAACTCATTTTCTAAAAGTCGTTTGCTAATAAAATAATTATTTTTTCCATAGGCATATGATGCTCTACCATCTGTCAGGTTAACATACACAGGACTGGTCTATTTTGGAACTTGAAACACACTGTCTAAAAGACTCTGCTTTAAATGTGGAGAGTGATAGTTTCCTTTACTTTCTGTCCCAGGTGTGAACAAATTACAATTCTTAGTACTGTATTGCCAGAATGGGCAAGAACAACCTGCGGAGGCATTTAGGACCCAGGGGAAAGCTAGGCTTGGTGTGGAAGGACAGAGTCTCTGGCGCACACGCCTCCTACCCAAATCGCAGCCCCGTGCAGCCCCGGCTCTCATTCACAGCTTTCTAGAGAAATCTGAGCTCCAACTGCCAGGATAGGGGATCTCACCCACCCAGTTCAGCCGCGAGGACACCTGCAGAAACACATTCTCAAAGCAAGCCTGGGCGGCGGTGTGAAGGTATTTGTTGCCTTTTTCTTTTCTGTGTTCTCAGCGCCTCCCCGCCTGTCCCCGCTCTAGCGATGCCATGGCTGCGGCGTTTCAGCACTTCGGCGCGTGGACAGCTCCCATCGGCACTCCCACTGCACTCCATCCCTTCTGCATCCCACTCTCCACCGCCTCCGCGGTCCATCCTCCTGCCACGCTGCCCAGCCTGCGCTCCCCAGCCATCAGCACCCCATCTCCACCATCGCCGTCATCATCTCCACCATCACCGGCGCGGTAACTACAGTCCACACAACTGTGTCTTGTCACTTAGACAAAGCCTGAGGTCCGCAAGGGAGAAAGGACAAGAGCTCAAGTCCACAGGCATAGAGGGGAAAGTTCAGGGGGAAAGACCCCTAAAAACAAAGAGAGACGCCCGCTTGAGAGAAAGGGAAAGTGGAGGCAGCAGGAAGAGACCCCAGAAAGGGGACAGATGGGGACTTGCCAGACACCAGCAGTTAGCCAGCTGCCTTTCAGCAGATTAGAGACTGTTTAGTTCAGGAAATTAACATGGCCTGAGGCATAGTGTGATTCCAGGAAGAAAGGTTAGCTCAGCCCCGATATTCTGCTTTTCCAATGGAGAGTCACCAGGAAGCAGGGTGGGGGTGATGGGTGACTCACGGCACCCACATGGCCCGTTTTCTTCCTGAGCATTTACTGTAGAAACTCTGGATTTTTTTTAATGTTCTATAAAATGAAAACCCCAAAGGTTAACTCTGGGGCCAATATGAAAATTAAAACGATGTAGCGAATTAGTGTAACAAATAAGCCTTTCAACAGGAAATTCTATTTGCTAAAACGGCTCTTCCTGTATACTTATTTCAATTTCCCCATCTTAAACCTCTTCTGGAAAGAGAACAGATACATGCCTTGCTCGAATGACCAAAGTGGTAATGATATTCTGAGCAGATGGCCTGGCTTTGTTCATTACTAGTCAAGGACTGGCTCAGATTGGGGAGGCAAGATTTTCGTGTGCTTTCTCAGTAATCAGGCAAGAACACCATTTTCCTAGACTAGTAAAGGGTAATAGAGTGCAGAAACTGAAAAGTCATTTTATGTAACTGTGGTTTGCCTGACTCTGTTTTACAGGGCTATCAGCTTCTATCAATGCTGATGGGGAGTGGGAACATCTTGCAAATAGCTCATTAATTTGAACCTGATGGTCCAGTTTTAGGTCACGGTACCTATTGGATTTAACCAGGATCATTTGCTTTATAAGAGCTAACCAGCAACAGCAAACAAGTGCTTGCACCTTTCATAAGTGTGTTCAAAGGGACGCTTTTGATTTGATTGTACTGAATTGCAAAGTATTGTAGTTTCTTTTGTTGTTGTTTTTGCAAGTTGTTTCTCATAGAATCAGCATTTTAGTTCAAATGTGCTGTATCTAAGCAGAAGTGTTGACAGGTCCCTGTTCACAAGAATGTTTAAAGCAGGGCACAGAAAGCCACTTGACACTACCCTTGTGCATTTAATCCACCTCTTGGAAAAGGGACAGTGAAGCAAGTTCTGTCCGTGTGTATTTTCGAGGCACCACCCAAAGTAAAGAGACTCACAAACAGATCTGTTCTGGGAGAAGCTTTGTGCAAAAATTCATGCTCCATCATCTTCATGAATGAGAAATAGTAGCATCAGGCCAAGTTTGCTTACTGTTACTAATTTAATGAACTTAAAAGCACAGTTCTAGGGGCCTCCAAATTTTACTCGCTTTTAAGCTCAAACCAAGAAAAGCAGTGAAAATATTTGGCAAATTGTGTTGCCTTTAGTCACCCACTACTGTTCTTAGGCTGATAATGTGCACAACAAATGAGAGCTCTCAAGTCTCTGGGAAAGATTGCTTAAAACTCCCTTATCTATGGGCAAAGAATGGTTGAGACTGGGTGGCTGACAAATATGTACATATTGCCAATTTGAGCTGCTTCACCAGAAACACAGGCCCAGAATGCAAAGCTTCTAGAACTGCTATCTTCCTGTGCTTAATGCAGCTCCCTGAGGCTGGTGAGATTGCAAAGCAGCACTGCTTCAGGGAGACTTACAGGCACCTGTCTCTAAAGCAATGCTTCTTCCCCCTGTCGGAAATATTGTGCTGAGCTTATTAATTTTTATAGAGTGTTACTGTTGTGTCTTCCACACTTATTTTTTTTTAGTTAAGGTTGTTTTTCTTTCATACTGCTAATGACAAAACTTTACCATTTAAAAATGGATTTAAGGTTAAACAGAAACAGTTTTGTTTTTTTTTTCTTCAGCACAGTGCCCTTTTTTGTAGACACACTTATAGAGGGGGAAGGGCACAGCATTTTAGAATCTGAATACAGAGCTTGAAGGCTCATTTCCTAGAAGATGAAATCTTGAACTGTTAGAACTGATTATGTCTGTTTGCATCTTTGGGGTGGACAAGAGAAACAGCCTATTATCTCTGAGAAACTGGCCTCTGATTTCACAAACTCCCTTGCTGCAGAGCCAGTCTTCCTAAGTGGACTCTGGCTGGCTTTGATCTTCTCTGCTGTGGTGGCACTGTGACTTGGGCAGAGGAGGTGACAAGCAGCATGGGGGGATGAAAGGCGTGAAGCTTCTATATATGTATTAACCTGGAAAAGCTCTCAGGCCATCAAGAGAGCTGGCCCTCCCTTCCTTTTGCATCCTTTTCCAAAATAGTCATTGTTTTGGCCATTTTTGCTCATAACCAGATTTCACTGGAATGAGACTACAAGAAGGCCCACAGCGTGAATGAGCACAAGTCTGCAACCCTCATTGCCCCAGGTGTTTTATCTCTAGCAAATCCAAGTTGTACTTACCTTAAAGAAAGGTATATTCTGTTAAGCTAAACCAACTGGCGAAACAATGCCTGCCTGTGAAGAACTTGCTGTGCTTAGACATTTCCCTGCATGTGTTGGGATGGTGTACTCTGTGTCCTGGGAACTTATAGGTGAATCTTTGATTCTTAGATATCATGGAGATGTATGGCTATCCGTTTCCCATTTCTGTTCCTTAAAATAGAATCACCTGGATTCTGATTCTATTATTACTCAGATGTATTACATAAACTTCCAGACCTGTATGTGTGCCACATGTATAGGTTACTTGGTGCTCTGTGTTTTACAGTTTTAGGAGAGGCGGGGACAAAGTTGTGGGCCAAGGGATGATTGAGGGGCTCAAGTTACAGACTACGTAAGCAAACTCGTCAAAACCGAGTCACTGATATTTTTGATCACACTTTCTTTTTTTTCATTCTCTTTCTTTCCCTCTCTCCCTCTCTCCTTCTCTCTTTCCCCTTTCCCTTCTCAACTCTTTTTCTTCTTTCCCCATTTTACTTCCTCTTCTCTCTCTCATCCCTTTCCTTCTTTTTAGATGCTATATACTATGTAAGCCTATGTGTGTGTAATTCATAGGGTGATAAAATAAGCTGCCATGGGTACAATTGTCCAGTGGGTATGGATGCCCTAGTGACACGCTCATCCTTCTATTAACAATGTGGTGCTTCTGAAAACCAATATTTCAAGATTTGCTTTGGGGTAGGTCATTCACCTCAGCATTTTGGGGTCATTGCTTCTCAAGTCTGATTTTATTGCTCAGTCAGTGGGTCATCAGTGCATCTCAGTAGTCTGTTCCCAATAACCTGTGCAGTTCTGAGGCTGCTACTGATATATGGGTGAAATTTTGATTGATACATAATAGTTATCAGATTTGTGGGACACAGTGTAAACTTCCAGTGAATGTATACAATGTGCAATGATCAAATCAGATTCGTGACCAGGTCTTCATGTTGCAAACCTTGCTACTCTTCTGCTGACATTAGGATATATAGTCATTATAAACTACAGTTGGCCCATTGTGCTCTGAACACTGAAGTTTGTTGCTTTGATCTAACAGTATTCTGGTACGTGTCTCACATCTCCTTGTTGTCCATTCCTCCTCCCCTTTCCAGCCTCAATTACTGTTCTCTTCTATCAAATCAATGTTTTTTTCCCTTAGATGTGAGGGAGAATACGGTATTTGTTTTTCCATGAATGACTTATTTCACTTAACTTGGTGCATGGACCTCCCTTGAAGAAGGAAGGACAACAGTTACCCTCTTATTTAAATATCATACCTTCTGGTGTAATTAGTAAGGAAGTTTAACTGAAACAAAACCAAACCATTCCAACTTCTGAGGCAGTGAGAGCTCAAAAATCACACGTTCAGTTGAGAGAAAGTTGTGCGGGCTCTTCTTTCCTCCCGCCTTACCCCAAAGCAGCCTTCTCCATTGCACTCTTGCCTGGGAGTTTTTTTCATCCTCATCCTTGCTGCAGCTATTGTTGTCTTAATCACACCCATGAGAAGAGTCCCATTACACAGATGGAAAAAACAAAGTGACAAGGGGAATTTAAAGATCATTTGGGGAGCCCTATCTATCTTATACCTCCAGATTATTTTTCTCGAATAATGGAGTCTATTTTGGGGAAAATATCTTCTTCCTTTGAGGATAAAATGGTGAAGGATTTCTCCCTTTCTCTTCTTCTCCCAGTGATATGCCTACCAAATGCAACTGATCTGCTTTGGAAATTGGCGTGCCAACTGCTTGTGACTTCTTATGGTAGTAGAGATATGTCCTATGAAGACATTTCAGGCTCATTTTCCACATCTCTATAGCCTTCTCCCCCAAGCACTGTCTTTCCATAAGATACACTGATTAAAAAGAAAGTGTTACTCTAGTGAAAAACTTCCATCATAACCCAGCGAAGAGGCAGAAGGGTACTCTGCTGCTTTCCAGCTTGCCTAGCTCCCTTTTGCATCACAACACAGCAAGGCAAAAACATAAAAAATGGCAGGATTTTGTTCTAGGACTCAGGACTCAAATGCCAAATAGCCCCAATGTACCTGAGACTTGTTCTATCTTCCTTTCAATCCTGCAGCTATTTTGGGTAAGAAGATCTCATTGTCTCCACATTGATGGAACTTATAGCAATTTACTTATAACCTTTCTCAAGAGCAGGAGCAAATAGAAGCACATGACTGTGTATTTGGTTGCTATTTTAAAAGGATCCAAGGGAGTCTACACAATGAATATTTATGGGGCAGGACTAAGCCCTGGGTTAGGACTGAGCTAAAGGTGATGGGATGTTGACGGTGAGCCAGGCCTAACTTCTGATCACACCACACTTCCTGATGATTAAAGGCCTCCCCTCTGTCCTTCCAGACATGAATCTCTGCCCCTGGTACAGAGAGCTCCAATCTGCAAGTTGCCTAATGTTCTACAAAAGTCAGTGCACTCTAGTTCCCATCCCTCCAAACCCCCAACACCCTCAACCCCCCTGAGTGCTGGAGGCGGGTTGGAGGCAGGATGGAGGGGGAGAGTAACAAAAGAGACTTGGTGGGAGGGCATTTTGGAATTAGGAAGAAACTTGGTGCCAGGAAAACGCCAAGGAACCCACAAGGATAACCTCAACTAAGACTCCTAGCAGTAGTGGAGAGGGTGCCTGAACTGGCCTTCTACTGTAAGCCATTAGAGTTTCCTAACTGCCATGAGAGATACTCTACCTAGTAACTGATGGAAGCTGAGGAAGAGATCCACAGACAAGCACTGCTCTGGGCTCCGAGAACCTTGCAGAAGAAAGGGGGGAGAGAGATTGTGCTAGTCAGGCATGTCCTGATGGGGTAACCCAGAGACAGGGGACCTGAGCTCAAGAGTGGATGCTGGACCAGTTAGGGAGCCTGCATGGGACGACCTAGGCCCTCTGCATGTGTGTGGCAGTTGTGTAGCTTGGTCTCTTAGTAAGGCTTCTAACAGCGAGAGCCGGACCTCTCCCTGCAGCTTAGCTGGTTTTTGGTGACCTGTTTCCCGGGCTGGGTTTACCTCACCCAGCAGCTCCTGCATAACTTAGGGGGAAGAGCTTGGTCCTGCCTCAACCTGAGGTGATTGTACTTTGAGCAAGCCCATGGGGAGGCCTGTCCTTTTCTGAATAGAGATGGAGGAGGAGTGGATGGGAGGGGAGTAGATGGGAAAGGGGAAGGACAGAAGGGGATGAGGGAAGAGAAATTGGTTGGTATGCAAAATAAATTATTTTAAATTATTATAAATTATTTAAATTTTAAACCAGACTGTCAGTGCACGTAGCAACAGGCTATTACTAGCAGGGTTTCAGTCTCTTTGTCTTTACAAAGCAAGACGTCCTGCAAGCCACAACAACCTTCTGAAAACCCAGCAACTGCAAAGACTCTTTTCAAGAACAACACATTCTGAATGTGTAACCATCACAAGCCCTGAGATTGAAAGGTGTTCTCCACTAGCAGGAAGGGAACCCGCAAGCGTTCAGGAAACAGAGGAAGAAACACTGTCCGGTGTGACTATGAACAACGGTCTAGATGCTGTAGCATCATCTGCTTTCATTTCATTTGGTATAAAAATACCTTTCGAGCTGGCTGTGGTGGTACATGCCTGTAATGCCAACACTCAAGAGGCTGAGACAGGAGGATTGTGAACCAGAGGCTATGCAGAAAGACCCCTTTTAAAAAAAGCAATAAATAACTAAAAGATAAAGCAAACAAAACAAACAAATTAAAATTCTCATTAGCATTTTTAGGTGTATATATATATATATATGCAGTTTAAATATTTAGAATGAGGTTTTAGAGAACATAGGTTTAAATTTTGTAAAAATTTTCATTTATGCTAGTGAATAATGTACTGGATTAGACTTTTATAGGTAGGGTTTATCATGAAGATTCATTTTTCACCCTTTTGTAAAAAAAAGAGAGCTCACAAAATAAAGATGGGTTTTTCATTTTATGTTTATATTATTATTTATGTGAAATTCACACAGAAGTCACACTGATCTATAGTCTTATTTATTAGTGATTTATGTTCATATTATTTCAAATAATATTAAGTTCTTATAGGGTTTTGTTGTTGTTGAGACAGGATCTAATTTTATATACCACGCTGGCCTCAAATTCATAATCCTCCTGCCTTATCCTCCAGAGTCTTGTGATTACAAGTTTAGCCACTCTGCCGAGTGAGGTTTTATAGACTCTATCGTTCTGATCGTGACAACGGTTATTCCCTCCCTTCTCCAAATTCGATGCCTGACGTGAGTTTCTGAGTGAGTGAGCTAGGATGCTGCTAACAAGAGTGTGTTGCTCAAGATGGCTCCTCTTCACAGATAATAAGTTGCCATGAACAAAACACAGAGAGGTAATTTGAGGTATGAATGTTTGTCCTTTTTGCCATATTTTAGTCTAAGCTCTCAGTCTCCCCTTTCACCTAATAACTTACAACCTAACTGTAAAGACTGACCAGAATTTGATAATATAATGTTAAAGCCCTTGGCACATACCAAGCCCTCACAGACATTTGTTTCTTTCCCAATGCCATGATAAACTCCTTATTTGACTTCAAGCCAGCCTGGCAGCTAGCGTGCATCTCAGTTTCTTTTATGTATCTGGAGACAACAAAATTATGATATTAACAAGAATATTACAGCTAATGGAAGAGCTCTTTTCATTTCCTAAGTACCCTTGTTTGTCTTATTCCACATGATTTTACCTTCGCATTTCCCAGGAAATTATCTTTCTTCTACGCATTGAAGGATCATTGTAACAAAGCAAAAGATAAAGGGTGAAAGACGATTTGAAATGTTATCATATATTTTTAGGGAGGACATTGCTACAATTGTTCTGATCTCCCCCTCCCCCATACCGAGTATGAGTTTCTGAAGGCGATGATAAATAGATAAGAATAATAGGTGATAAAAGAGCTGATTACACTTGAAAAACTCTGCCTCCTTAAAGGACTTCTTCGTTACTCTCCATAAAGATTAAGAAAATGGTATACGTTTATAAATACACTTCCTTAAGACTGAATTATTTATGGGTAAATAGGTACATAGATCTATTCTTTGTCTTCTTTGAGTTAAATGAATACTGGGAACAACAACTTAAGCAACAAGCAGTAGAGACTCAAAGTTCTAGTTTATTAGAAAAATGCATGGATTATAAGTGCAGGCATTCTCCAACCTGGCCTCCCAAGAGATGCTTCTGCTTCAGAAGACAAGGCCATGAGCAAACCCCCAGCTCTGGGCAGAGCTGCTTTCTGTACCATCCTAAAGCTCTCTCTGGTTGGTGAGCAGACTTCTCTGCTGAAGCCATGATTGACATTCTGTGAGCCATGGCAAAGAGGGTGGGTCTTTCCACGACATGGGCAGGGTCTTTGAATTGTTGGCAAAGGAAAACATTACAAAGAAGAGAAAAAGAGGCACTAGCTGAAAAAGCACAGCCAACTACATCTTAAACAGCCCCAGTCATCACCCAATGAAAACAAAGGAGGATGAAGGTAGTGAGCACCTATCTGTAGGGTGTAGCTCTAGGCTGTCTAAGAAAACCTGGCAACCCAGAGGCAGATCCGGACTCATAGGAGGGTTAGTATGGGAGGGGAGTGAGGGAAGGAGGCTGAGAATCTGGAGTTTTGACAGGAATGTCATACAGATGTAAAGTTGCAAATACTGAAACCTCTGCTACACAGAAGAGGCAAATCAGCAGGCGAATGAAGACCATAGTACAGAGTGATTATTTGGACTGCCATCCAGTGCCTGCCTCTTGGCGAGTAATTTATTTTTTTATCTCAATTTCCACTCATTTCATACAGTTGTTCTAAAGAGTATTGTAGTCTATGAAGAGAATCTGTGAGTGTCTAGGACATAATAAACAGAGCAATGGTGAATAACAAATTGTAGCTATTATCATTTTCATGAATACCATCAGGAAGAGAAACCACTCTCACTCAGGAGGACATCATGTCCAGTGTAACCTATTCATAATCTGGAAAAGTCAAGTGACAACTAAAGCTTGTGGCTGATTGAAAATGCTACATTGTGATAAACATTCTCCATACAGCTTTTCTTGTACCTTAACTAGCATTGATTGGTGTTATTTAAATAGCAGGCTGTTCAGGCTCTGGTAGGAAGGATTTACATTTAATGAAATATATATTTCATCTTAAGCATGCAATCCAGTGACCCTGACTGGATTATTCTCACCAGAAGCTTCTATTGCATGCTGAACACAGAATAAAGATGAAGATTGGAGCAAATTTATTTTGGATATTATGGTTTGGAGGCATAGCTACGTATAGAGGCAGGGCATGAAAAATGCGACCTCAATTCTCCCCTTGAACCCATAGTCATTTATCTGGAAAACATGGTTGAGCTCCCCGAACTGTGAGGTAAGTAACTTGCTCCAAAGCAGCTTTAAATCTTCTTCAGGGAACAAGCTGTCGCTATGCTTTGTGATCTTAGCACTGTGTTCCTTGGCTTGGAACTGTGAACATTACCCAGAATGCTTCAGTGAGACCAGGATCTGAAATACAATGTGCCTAGGGGAGATTCTCTGGGGGAAGGGGAATTCTTTGTAGATAAGGGAGGACATTAAAAGTTAGTAGTAAGGCTTTATTTAAGGAAAATTAGCCTGCCCAGGACATGGGGATGCACTGACTTGTAAAAACAGTATTTTGACTGCTGTTTTCATTGATGCTTTGTATAACTGGTAGCATCTACTGCGTCATGTGCCCTGCTCTAGGCATTGAGAAAATGTCAGTGGTCACAGTGAAATTCTTTGCCCACAGAGCTGAGCCTCTTTCTGCTGCATACTGAGGACTCACAGATAAATAACAGACACCTCCATTTTTAGGAGATTCTAAATAGAAGGAGGAGGTGAAGCTGTTGATTTAACATGGTGTGGTTAAGTGTGTGTGGATCACTTGATTTCTGACTTCTGAGACTGGGAAGGCTTTCCTGGGAACAGTGACTTTCAGACTGAGTTCTGAAGAATGATGAGGAGTTAGGAGCTAAAAACGGATGTTGATCATCACGTGATATGAGTGCACCTTCGTTGTAATACTGAGAATAATGGGAATATAGAGAATTCATAGATTGTCAGGAGAGGCTGTGGCAGAAAACCTGTTTCCATTCTAAACACGAGTAGTGATGATCTCAATTATGTCAGCAATCATGGTGCTGGAAAGATGGACAGATTCGAGAGCTATTTAAAGAGTGTGTTAGGAATGGTGGAGGAGAGGGTAGACTAAGAGTTGATTCTCAGATTTCCAGTATGTGAATCTGCCTGGAAGATGATGTCATTCACTAAAAGATGGAGCTGGAGGATCAAATTCAGGATGGAGAACTATTAGTTCAGTTGTGAACACCATGTGTTTGTAGTACCTGCAGGGCATCTGCAGAGAGATGCTCCATGGCCAACTGAGTGAGGAGCCTGGAGATCCAGAGAACGCTAGGGACTGAAGCTATTTGAAGGCAGGTGGACAGATTATGGGGCAGGATCCTGAAAATTCTAGCATTGGCTTGCACAGAGGGAGAGGAATGAGCAGTGATGGGCAAAGAGCTGGGGGAGGGGCAGGGGAGGCCAGGGCATGACCAGGGTATATGGACAGAGAATGGAATGAGGGAAGGAGAAGATGCTCTAAGGATGAAACAGCCGGTGCCAAATACTGATAGATGTCACGTAAACTGGAAACTGAAAATTGTCTTTTGGATGCAGTAACATTGAATGCCATTCAGTACTAGGTGTCTGTCTGTCTGGACTGCTTGCTTGGTACTCTTCCAGTTTGGGTTTATTCCGCCATCATCATTATTAGTGTCTGTCTTAGCTAGATTTACTATTGCTATGATGAAACACCATGGTCAAAAGCAACTTGGGGAGGAAAGGGTTTATGTAGTTTACTTATCCTGACTCACAGTCCATTGAAGGAAACTAAGGCAGGAACCCAAAGAAAGCAGAAACTTGGAGGCAGGAGCTGATGCAGAGGCCATGGAAGGGTGCTGTTTACTGGTGTGTTCCTTATGGGTTTGCTCAAACTGCTTTCTTATAGAATCCAGGACCACCAGCCTAGGAGTGGCACCGCCACAATGGGCTGGGTCCTCCTGTATTAATTACCAGTTAAGAAAATCCTGTATGAGCTTACTTATAGCTCAATCTTAAGGAAGGAATTTCTCAAGTGAGGTTCCCTCCTCTCAGATGACTTGAGCTAGTGTCAAGTTGTCATAAAGCAGCCAATACAGTGTCATTAGTGTCTATGTTTAAGTAACAATTATTCCTCCATCTTTGGCTGGCTGCTGGGAGCATGTCCAGCAGTGTGTCTGAGGGCATGGTGAGTGTGTGGGTGAAAGAGAGGAAGTAGGTACACAGTGAGACAGCTCTCTGAAGGCTTGTGATGAGGCTACGGGAGAAGGGATTTTAGCAATGGATGAATATTGAACTAGCCAGAGCTTGAAGTTTCCATCAATCCTAGGATAGTTTAGAGCACTATTTCCAATCACCATTGTGGGTCTTTAAGATTAGCGAAAAAAAAAGAACTGTTTCTTATTCATGTATTATAGATCTAGATGCTATTTTTCAGAGCAAATGTATTTAAACATGTTATTTTTATATTATTACATTAAAAACAAATATCAGTTACTTTAAGTATTCTTCATCTCCCCCACCATGAAGCAGATATATGTAGATATCTAAGCAGGACACTCATTTTGCCTTTTGAATGATCTTGTGTGATGAAGCATTATCAATAATGATCAGATGGAAAGTGAATATTTTGCTTCTTGCTATAAATACTGTTCACACAGGAAACAATGTGCACACACACATACGCACAATTTTTTATTGACTCTTTTGGAATTTCACATCATGAAGCTCAATCCCTCTCACCTCACAGTCCCCCCCCACACCCACGCCTCACTCCTGCAGTGTCCACCTCAAAGGACGCCGTCCAAAGAACCCTGCAAATGAATTTAAAAAAAAACAAACAACACACTTTGCTCTTCCTTCTTTTCCACCTCTCCAACACCTCTTCATTCATCCTAGTGGCACTGGGAGCTGTGGTGTGTCACGCAGTAGACCCTTTGGTCCAGTCAGCCCCACCTGCAAACGTTCATTGCAATGAGTCATTGGTTTGGTTCAAAGTCTCTGGCCTCTGGCCCCCCATCCTCACTGGACCCTCACCGAAACTCCTCTCTGATATCTTGCTGTTGCCCCAAGTCATGGGGATCAATTCCTTCCTATGCTCCAGCAGGCCCTAGATGTGGTAGTGTTAGAGTGGACCAACCCAAGGCTAAGATGTGGGTATGGATGGCAGCTGAGCTGGTCAGTTCAGCCCTCTGGGACCATATCCCTCAGGCAAGGGGTGGAGCCAGCTCTCCTAGGTCCCGTTCAAAGCATGGTTTCAAACATACACACATACCTGTCCTTTGGCCTTGAGAACTTGAAGGATAACTCAGACAGATACCTGTCAGAGGTTAAGCATTACTACACAAAACAAAAAGAAGATGTGAATAATATAGCTGATTTTCTTTCCTTTTTTGTTTGCCATTTATATGGAGAAAAAAGACAATAATCCTATGTAAAACAGTATCTTGGCACAATAGATAAGCTATAGAAAATGGACAGATTTCAGGACCCGGATGGATGAGGTAGAGGGCAAATTGAGAGCATTGGCTGTCCGTGCTGTCTTTGCAGGAGTTGAAGAAGTCAGAATAACAAATTCCACATGAGCCCGGAAACTTTCTCGTTGCTCAGGATGCTTTCCAGCCCTGGGTGTGTCTGCCAAAACCCACCCCATTGTGACAATACTCTTACCATTAATTAGGCACCTTGAGGTCATGTTAGAGGGACCTTTAGTATTATCTTAGTATTGTAAGTTGTGAATGGCTGCTTTTAAAAGATGTGAGGGGCAGATTTCTGTCTGAGACACTTCTGTTTAAGAAAGGAGGCGAATGGGAAACAATCAATTGTACAGCAGCCATGTCTGTCCTCTCTAGGCCCGTGAACGTCCCATAAAGTATGTTTTAGCATCAACCACCACAACAAAACCTTTCATTAATAAAATAATACTCTATTGATAATTTGACCAAAGGAAATTATTTTAAAGGGTCACTCACTGGAACTAAAATTTTTGTGAATATATTTCAAATATTTGCATAGCAAATATTTAAGATGTTGCTAATAAGGGCAGATGCCCCAACTAAAGGATCATTACACAGTTTCGTTACAGGCTATGTACTCATCAGGACTGACGATTTGTACATGTACTGTTTTCTAGCTAGTGTCCCATTCATTTGCCCCTAATTTCTCTGCATCTCTCTCTTGTTTCTCTTGTGTGCGTTTGTTTTTCAGTAAGCCATGGCCTCGGTTTTCATTCTCTTTCGGATGGCCACCACCACATAGGGTCTGAATGTCCGGCTGTTTCCCAAGGACCGGAAGAAGCCTCTCTGCTTGTCTGTTTTGGGGGCAGTCTTGTAGGAGAACCATTGAATGGGTCACGGAGTCAGCGCACTTTCAAGTGAATGGGACCAGTTTCTGTTCTTCCCAAACCTCAGAGCTTAAGTACTTGGGACAGAGATTTGGCCAATATGACGCACTTGCAGGCTGGGCTCAGTCCAGACACGATAGAGAAAGCCCGCCTGGAACTGAATGAAAACCCGGACGTTTTACATCAGGACATTCAACAAGTCAGAGACATGATCATCACCAGGCCGGACATTGGGTTTTTACGTACAGATGATGCCTTCATCCTGCGTTTTCTTCGAGCCAGGAAGTTTCACCAAGCCGATGCCTTCAGACTCCTGGCCCAGTACTTTCAGTACCGCCAGCTAAACCTGGACATGTTCAAAAACTTCAAGGCGGATGATCCCGGCATTAAGAGGGCGTTGATTGATGGGTTCCCTGGAGTGTTGGAAAACCGTGACCACTACGGCAGGAAGATTCTGCTGCTGTTTGCTGCCAATTGGGATCAGAGTAGGTAAATGTAGATAGTGTCTTTACTTGGCTTTGTCTTGACATAGTGCATCCTCACTGCATGCTGGGGTTGTGTGGTTTAGGTCAAGGTTCATTCCACAAGCCGTCAAAGGAGGCTTTAGGACCCAGGTGTAATGCCATCCAAAGGCAAGTTCACAGGAGAATCATAGCCTCTGAGTTGTACTGGGCTTTAGAAGTGAGTGTTCCCTTCATCAAAATGGGATTTATTTTATTATTTTGGCTGATATTCTAGAAGGTTCACATATTCTCTTTGGTGTCATCGCCTTTAGTATCAACAGCACAAAAAAATGGATTCACTGGATTAGTTTCCACACATAAAATATATTTGTGGCTTCTCTTTGTGACTTTAATATCCTCTTCTGGATGCCAAATTGTCCATACAAATGGACTTCCTTTTTAGAGCCACAGCTCTACATGCTGGAGGCAGGGTATACCATCCTCTCCTGTAAGGATGCTTATTCCTCTACGTAGTCTCTCATACCAAAATATGCAATCATCCTTGGATTTAGTTCTAATATCTGCTGCCCAAATTCCACCCACACCCATTTTTTCTTAAAAAAATTCCTACTATTCTCATTTCATTGCCTCCATTGCTATCGTTTAAGTTCATGTTTACATTATTCTATGAACAGCGATTGCAATAGAATTGTATGATGTTCAGTAGATAATCTTTTGTGGTGATTTCCACATTTTCTACTAGGTACTTGTATGATCTCATTTAACCCAGCCAAGACCTTGACATGATAAAAGTGATTGCCATTTGCCATACTTCCCATTGTATGCCACACAAGCTTGAGAAGTTAAGGACCTGGCTTCAGTGTCACACAGCAAGTGAAACCAGAAGGGAAGTTGAGTCCTGGTCCTGTGCCTTGAGAGCCAGTTGACTCAGCCCAGTTAAACAGTGAAGGAGGAGCCGATCTCCAACGTGTCAGCTGTGGGTGGAGCCTTCACAAGAACATCATGAATGCAAATCTTGTGTTCATGGGAAAGCACAGGCTTAATTGAAAAACGCACTGAAAACCTTTCTAATGCTATTTAAAGGATTTTCTAGTCCATCTTTCCATTGCTTTGTCACTGCTTCTTCTAAGAATAGCAGAAGTGCAGGAGGTCGTTCCAATCGTTGGCTGTTTCCTGGGTGACAAATCGAGGCAGGACCGCCTGACTCTGCAAAAGTACACACGTGTTTCAACACAATGACCCTAGACTTCAGTCAGTTCTGTGCCTGGAACACTAATAGTGATGTGGGGTTGATACCGTCTTTGTCAAGTTCATGTTGCAGTTAAGGGTGAGCCTTGCTTTACTGCTCCTCTGATGATAAGAATGGCTGGATTTTTACATGCATTCATCTGCATCATTCAATCACCAAACACGTAGAGGGGTGACTCCGAAGCACTTAAGACAATGGAGACAACATGTAGTCTTTATCAATGAAGACCCATGTGCAGTTCATGGTTCATAGATGGTGCAGCGTATACACAGCTGGCCCTATACTGAATAAGTCCTCCTGAGGCACATGAGCCATGGACACAGCATCTAAACCGAAGGGAGCAGCCCTACTCCCAAGAATGGCCCATTCACATTTTGGATTTGGGAACTGGAAGGATTTGATGATTCTGGAGAATAATCAGGCTGACATGGTTGCGCTAAATTGTCGCTTTTCTGGGGTTCCATCTACTAGGACACACTCCGTGCTGAGTCCCACTGAGCTGTGATGTTCACAGAGAGAAATGAACCATAGTAAAATGCTTTATTTCATTTAAGATTTGGTCTGAATATATCCTCAAATATGTTGTGAAGAAATAAGAGGTAACAAATCTCCGAGGGAATAATGAAAATGTTTATGATTATTATAACCTTGAACAAGCTACTTCCTTCTCTGTTCCTTGCTTTCCTCATGTGTAAAATAAGCTTCTAGCTCTAATGCCTCACGAATGAGATGCCCATTCAGCCTCATCCGATGGTCCAGAGGGATTCTCCAAATCACTTTGTAGGCTCCCCATTCACTCAACTTTTAAAAATCAGTCTCTCTCTTCTCTTTATCATAGTCTCATGCCCTAATTTTCTCCTAACTATATAATTTTATCCAAACCATTTTACTGTTCACAGAATGATACTAGTGAGTCTATTTGACATTAAATTAGATGCAAACAAACCAGTTTGAATGTGGATGTGACCATGTCAGTTAGTGGTTATGTGACCTTAGACAAGGAGTCCCTCTGAGACTGGTTGCTCTCCTGGAAGGCATGGAAAGAATGATATCTTTATGTGGAGTGGGACAGAGCAATGTCACACTGGAGTTCATTGTTTGGTATACAATACACATTTAATAGACACTGGCTTCGGGCATTATTACTCATATTTTAAAAATCTGACTTCAAAAGTAATGGCAGACAGATGGCAAATAAATTAGAACTGGATTCAGGAGGACAATATTTTAATACCGGAGTGGGATTATGCATTCTCTTCAGCCATCCATCTATGTAAAGTACCTCCTTGCTCTCTCCAGATCTTAGTCACATAGATCCTGCCCAGATGAGATCCAGTAGGCCAGAGAAATTCTCACAGCTTTGCAAAGCTATTGCTTCTCTCGAGGGGCTTAGATGATCAGGCAGTGACTTGACTGTTTCATGTGAAAGGTTTACTGAGATTAAGGTGATTATTAATATTTATTAAAATGATGTAAATATCATCCATCTTGATCCAATACATGTGTAAAAGTGACAGGCTGGGAGCAGGTCACAGCAAAGGCGAGACAGCAACTGAGCTATCAGAATTCAAGCTTGTCTTGCCCAGTGGTAGAGGCTCCAACAGTGTAGTGACAAGGGGGCGCAGGCCTGCTTTTCATCCCACCCGGCTCCCTCATGGCTAGCTTATACCCCGAAA